>WWET01002073.1:253136-266796 GCA_011038615.1 Limnodynastes dumerilii
AGTGAAAAGACACACTTGGAAGAGTAAACCATACAGGAAGGAAAATACAAAATTAAGAGGTAATTACACTGCTATGTTTACTGGTAATAATATAGGCTGCCCCATGATTTATATCAGGTAAATGGTAACATATTAAATACCTGTTGATGTATTACTGGTACATTGTTTAAGCAATTTCACATAAATGTCACTGACTTCATAGGAAAAACTAGTTGACATATTTTTTACTCAACATACTTCAGATTTTAAGTAGAAATCTATATTTGTTTTTTTTGTCTTATTGCCCCATTTGCAAAACAATCGAGACAGGAAGTCTGTCAAACTTGTGCCCAGGGCTCAAACACTATGTATGTGTCTATTAGCTTAGCAATACTCCCAATGTTAACAACAACAAACACTTATAGGAAGGAATGCAGGTCTGATCTGGCAGATAACAGATAATCATGACTTTGGCTACTCTTTAAGCATTATGGGAAACTGTTCTGCAGTTAGAATACGTGTCTCAGAGGTGCTATTTACAGTGAGATTGTGCCCTGTGCTTTGTGGGAAGTAAGGAATTCCTATTTACTAGCCCTCAAATTTGGTTTTAGAGCGATAGGGCTTTCATGCTGCATCTAACAGAACTACCCTACTTTATAAAACAATATAACTAATGCTCTAGTAGATTGCCATAATCATTTGTATTGCATCACAATATTGATGTTTAGGTTATTGCTGTGAATAATATATTTAATAGCTACAACCCCAGATCATTCAATTGGGTTTTCTTACTATAGCTGCAACCTTTAACATTCCAACCCATGTATGCATTAAATGCAGGACATTTATAAGATAAAGTTGTTTATAGCAACTAATCTGAATTTGGATTCTATGCTTCTTGAGCTAAAAAATGTCAAAATCTCACTTATTACTATGTACAAATGCACTATGTGGGGAACTAGGACTAATTTTCAGCAATATGGACCGGATCCAGACCCCCGCGTGCTTTGCGTGTGCGTGGGGGTCTGAGACAGAGGGGAGTGCACACCCCCTGTCACTCCCCTCTGTCGTGCGGGCTTTATGGCAGCTTACGCTGCCATAAGCCTGCCTTAACTGCGATTCCGCGAGACAGAGGGGAGTGCACACCCCATGTCACTCCCCTCTGTCGTGCGGGCTTTATGGCAGCTTATGCTGCCATAAGCCTGCCTTAAATGCGACGGGCGGATCAGCCCCCTCCCACACTGTACACTTTACATGCAGCCCCCCCCCTTTACATGCTTCCCTTTAGCGGGCGGCAGGGAAGCACCTTAAACGCTAGGATTACTTTAGTAATCCTAGCGTAACATCTGGAGGGCGCATGCGCCCTCCGTTCAGTCAGGTGATTTACGCACCTTGCGTGCGTAAATCACCTGACGCTATTAATTCTGGATCCGGTCCTATATCTCTCATTTGCATAAACCTACAGCAGTGGGCAACACTAGGGTTAGTCTCACCTGCTGCAGTAAATCATACCTAAATATATGCATGGGCGAGATCCATAAGAGTGATCCAGAGATAGTAAAGAATACAGTTAACCACAACCCCAATCTCTGGACTCCTAAGTACAAACGGTTCTCTAAGTGTGTAGATTTAAGTTTGAATGTTTTTCCTTAATGTGAATCACACGGAGGCCGTTAGCTTCTTAAAGTTAATCAACATTCACTTATTCGCAACTAAACGTACTTGTTGATTAGCAACACAAAACATCTTTGTATTAATGTATAATCTTTTATGTTACTATTAAATGAATGTTTCAATTGTTATTTGTTTTTTTTTACAAATTTAAACTTGTCACATTGTAAGTGTAACCCTTATTGTGCCGTGGACCAATTATATACTTGCAACTATGTTTGAATAGTCTTATTTTTATTTTATTTATTTAAAAAAAAAAATTATAATTATAATTTTATTTAACTATTTATGTTATTTTAAAATTTGAAAGTGGCATGTTTATAATAACGTTTATTAAAAATGTTTTAATAAAGAGAATGTATAAATTAATTTATAATAATATATTATAAACAAAAATGTTTTCTATAATGGAAAACTTCTTAACACATTAAAATGTAAAGGAAAGATACATAGACTAGCAAAGTCTAGCAAACTATGCGTAAATCAACTTAAGAATGGTAAAGGGCTCCCTTATCTTTTTCTGTGTGAATGTTAGTGTCCGCAAGGCACTTGTGAACTAGTCCTAACTCTAGAGGAACACCCATAATGTACATTAGTAGCCCGTGTGCTGCTCATTTGCATTAAAAGTCCCATCTAAAAACACATGCAGGACTCATTCCATTTCAAATCATGAATCAGTCCTCCCTTGTATGTTCCAGTCATCACTGTAGCACCCTTTGCATGTCCCAGCCATCACTGCAGCCCCTATTGTATGCTTCCTGCTTACTTTAATTCACTTACCTTGTCATTGCTGGTGATGTCTTCTTGTTCTTCTCATCTCTGCGGCTCAGTGTCTGACTGTTATTAATGTGCTGAGCTAGCCAGGTACTGTCTCTGTGGTGTGGCTGCACACTATGCCAGTGCATCTTACTTACTTTAAGCAGTGCAGCCACACGGTGCACCATGGCTGTGCTGCTTAAGGAGTTTTTATTATTTAATTATTACGTAATTCACAAAAGGGGTGCCAGATTCTAGTAGAATTGTCAGAATTGTTTGAGATTATTTAAAAATATGGGGGAATAACAGTAGTTAATGATTATGGGTTGATTAAGTGATTATTTTGTTTAGATTTGCCTGTATGGTATTTTTTTTAAAATTAGTCTTAAAATAAATTAGTGATCGTTATGGGATGCCCAATAACGCAAAACAGATAATTACATTTTAGGGAAACTGCATAAAAATCTATTCCACTCACTCTGTAGAGACTTAGGGTCGGATCCAGATTATTCCACATGGTCCATACTTTTTAATTGCAGGTGATTTTAAAGCATGTGTACAAATCTGTGCTACCAGATAGAAATGTGTTCTGACCCAACCAGACTTAATGCACACTGATCAAGACTTCTGAGAATTTCTACATGCTTGGTTTGGAAAACCTAAGGTGGCTGATTATCAGATGTTCATTCAGGAGAGTGGTTCAATTGCAAATGCAGGTCTGTATAGTTGTGCTCACAGATCCAACGGTTTCATACTCAGAAGACTACTACTGTGGGTGCAGGTGTTGCTGCTGCTACACAGTCCAGCGGAGAAGGGGGCCAGTTGCTGCTGCCCACCCAGCACTCATGTTATTCTCTCCAAGCTGTCAGAGGCTGGCATCTTAAGGCAGTGCTCAGCACTCCGTGAATGAATGCTGAACGCTGTTTATATAGACATTGCCAGCAGCTGATCTACGCAGTGTTTTTATTTATGTACTGAAAATTCTGCAGTTGAAATGCCTTAGTCTTCCCCTTATAAAATATATATTTTTGTTCACAATTATTTGCAGTTTTTATACACTTTTGCAGACACTGCCATTTTTTGGCATAAAAAAATGTTTGTTTTCTCATTTGTAATTCCTTTATATTGTTGTTTTCAGAGCTACGACCACTAGCGTATTTACGCTAGCCGGAGTCGTAAAAACGGCGTTTTAGCATGTTCTGCGCATGCATGCGGCAGATGTTACGACCCGAAAATCTGAACGTACTTATGCGCCTACGATCAACAGCATAACTACAGACAAAGGGGCGTGCCAGACATACGACACCCATAAAAAGGTGGGTGAGGCATTTAAATCGTACAGTATGGGCGTGCTGAGGCACGTAGGTACGCTAGGAAAAGTTAAGGTAGGGTTTGGAAAGCGTAAAACAGCAAAAATACGTATGACCTAGGGGAGTGCATAGTAATTACGAAAGTCTAAATAAGCTATGCATTGAAACGTAAAGGGAACGTAGGTCTGGATCCAGCCCAGGGGCATTAAGGTGCTTCACCATAGACGCTCCCCTGTCCTTAAAAAACTGATAATTGCAACTGCAAATAAATGTTCCAATAAAGTTAAAAAAAAAATCATATATTTTCCAAAGGGATCTAATATACAACTAATGAAGATGTTGTCATATTGTCTACACTCCACTACATTGTGAGAACGATGTTACCCTAGTGTAATAACACAATGGCCATAGCCTTAAGCTGCAACATTTGAGGTGTGTCACTTCAGTAAGATCACAGCTGAAAGCCCCATTAAGCATGGGTTATAAAAGAGTTAATGAAAAGACAGGCTAAAGCAAGTGTGAGAATGACACTAACTGCTCTCAGTCATACTGTAATGCAACATCACCACATGCAAGCATTGACTGCAAGTACTGGAAGTTCTAGAGCTATGCGAGTAATGCTATTTATTGATCAGTAATTACACAGTATATTTTTGGTAAATGTTATATGATGGGTAATTATGAAAAAAAATGAATGGTGTTAAACACCGTTAATAACTATCAAGTCTTAACCAACAAAAGACAATTAAGTGTGACGGAATGCATTCATCTTTCTGGGCTGGGGTACAACTTTTACATAGCTGCTTGGTTTTTCTGGTTGCTCAAACCATTCTACTCTAATAAATGGCCTTGTCTTTATATATTGCTCTTGTTTGTATATTACTAGATTTGTTTTTGGTGGAACTATGTTGTATAAAAAATTTATAGGAAAATTACATATTTTCAGTTATAGTTATTGGGCCTTATGCAGACCTTCGCAGCCCGGCGGTAACGGGCATCCGTAGTATCACCGTAGTAACGGCTGAGGTGGCGTCCCTCGCCGTTACTACGCTCATATTAATGTAGGTGGGCGGGGGGAAGGTAGTTTAATGAGGGAGGGAGGGAGGGGTGTGCGGTGATACGCTCCTGTGCGAGCGAATTTTCCCTTGCTTAGGCTGGCTGAAGTTAGGGTAGCCTTCAACCGGCGTAAGCGAGGGAACATAAATAGTGTTGGGGGGAGTACACGCTGATACGCTGTGCTTTACTAAGCACAGCGCATCGGTGTAGGCCTGGATCGGGCCCATTGTTTCTATCTGAAACATAGACAGATAAGAGAAGTTAAGAGCTCATCTAGTCTGCCCAGCTGTTTATTTAAAACATTACTGACCCTAGGCCCTGTTTGATCATTAGTTTGAGATTGATATATAGCCCAAGCATAGTAAGACTGTTGCCACCCTCCTCTACCTAATTACACCCTGATCTGACTGATTATGTTAATCGTTATGCTTTACGTATACATGTTCGAATATTATCCAGCTCTGTATATTAAGGATATCTTGACACAGATTAAGTGCAATGACACTCTATTAACAGGCTTATTACAAGTATCATGTTGATTGTAGATATGTATTTTCCGTGTGTCCATAAACAATTTCATCAATATGTAACTTCTAAAAGCAAAATTCCACCTTTCTCTTGAAGAAATTTTCTGAAAAGCTACAATTAACAAAATTATATTATAAATATATACAGGTTCAGTTTTTTGGAAGTGTTATGTCCAATGCCTACCCCAATATTTTGTGTTCCACAAGCATAGCAATCAGATTTTTCTCTGCACATAAAATGCAGTTAAACTCCCTGCACTGCACATACTGCTTTTCACATATCTGAGGTTGAAATTTCCTTCTATAAACAGTATACGCAATGTAATCAGACTGGCTTATAAACTAGGTATCTAACTAATAAAGTCCTGTATTTATGTAATTATAAATGATCCACCCTCAAAGCTAAGCATCTCAATTTGAAGGTATTATCTAGTCTCCCCACAAAAAGAAGGAAAAACAAACATCAAAGGCAACTTTAAAGAAACTACATTTTGAGGATTAAACTTGCATGAATATCAAAAGAGAAACAAATTACATGAACATAGACAGATGTGCTATAAAACAATTAAAATACGTCCATGGCATTACTATAAAATGGAAGTCATAGTGTAATAAAATAAAGAATGTATTATAGTGGGTTTCCACTTCTTAAAATAGTACTTCCTTTCCACAGTAATGTTTTGGAGGGGTCTCTGCCGGATTTAGCCTAGGTCTGGAATTTATATATAGCTTATAAAAAGCTGGACATATTATATATTCATATAATAATGGGGCACCGGCAATCAACAACATTTAAACTGGGGCTCCTAGCAGGAGGAGGCAGATTAACTAGATTTCTCAATAGGAAAAGGTCCCAATATCGGTGCTACTCACCTCTCCTGCTGGGATCAATAATCCTGGCTGAAGAGGAAAGATCTGCTGAGATTGATAGGAAGCACCTCCTGTCAATCTCGGCAGGAGGCCTGGGCAGCTAGCTGAATGGTTTACTGTAGAAACTCTGGTCAGTAGTGGGTGGCACCTCCATCTCCTGGCTAGAGTTTCCTAATCTGTCTGTGATTCCATAATTACTGGCAAGTATAGCAGTATTATAGTAATGAAAACACTGCATCCTGATTATTAAGTCAGAAAGATGGAGAAACTCCAGCCAAGAGGTGGAGGTACAGGTTTAATAATTGGCAAAGACCACATGCCTATTTTATTTGTATGCCATAGGATCAAACAAAGGGGCTTTCCTAGTAAAATTATTGCCTGTTTAAAAAATCCATCCTGATCACTCAATACAATGAATATTGGCCTGATCATCCTATAAATGGATAATCGGGTCGATAATCTCTCCAATGTATGGACAGCTTTAGGAATAACTTCTCAAGTAGGTGCTAATCTGCACCTAGAGAAATCAAGCTGTACTGTGAGGGTGCAAATACATTTTTCATGCGGGGAAATATTTATGATATTGCTTATTTAGAGTTGAGCTGAAAAAATCTCATCACAACTCATTCTCCTTACACATTTTAACTACAGTTCAACATGGTTTCGCCAAAGTGCAAATTTGTTCTTTCTTGCTGTAACGCTCAACTCGGGATTAGCCTTATAGTGTAAGTTGCTGATATCAGATGCTTTATTAAATGTAATCGCTCAGAAATTTGACATGTCTTCTGATCTGTACAATTATCGTTCCATTGTGTGGCCATCTTAAGACCTAAGAGAATTGGGCATTGACTGATGCTGGGGAGAAGGAGGTAGTGACAGTTAGATCTGGGGAGAAGGAGACAGTGATAGTGAAAACTAGGGGGATGAGGTGTAGCGACAGAGACAACTGAGGGGAAGAGGGGAAATGACTGAGAGAACAGGTTAGAAGGGGGAAATGAATGCGGGCTAGTGAGATGGGGTCAGTGACAGAACTAGGGTGAAAGGGACAGTGACAAGAACTAGGAACCATGGGGTGCCAGTAGGTTCATGTCTATAACACCTATAACACCAAGCACATTGTGAAAACTGGTAAACTGGTTCACCCAGTGAAGCACTGGGAAGAGTACAAGTCATGAGTCAATATGACATCATGTCAGTATCCAGATCTAAGCCACCTCACATTAAGACTCTCTACAATGGTCAGGCCAACCATCTGATAAGAAACTGATTGGTCCAACTGAAGCTCAGGCGATAAGTAATAAAATTTGCTAAAAATGATTGAACCTTTATAACTCAGGACTAGATCTAGACATCAGAAAAAAAAGTTTTTTTTGCCATCGGTAGGATTTTAGCGATTACACATGCGCACGCTCCATGATTTTTGTATGGATCTATACTCTTTTTACTTCCAACAAGTTTTCAACAGCGTAGAGAGTGCTAGCGGAGGGGGGCGGGGCACGGTAATCTTACAGTATAGGTGTATCCGATGGATGCCACCCTATCCAGACTTCCGATCCACTCGCATTTTAAGTGAGGACAAATTGAGAATCTTTTGTGTGGATTAGCCAACGGAATTCTGCCCGAGTGAGGGGAGTGGAGTCCACAGATTTTGCACACAAAGATAGATTGGGTATCTTATGCCTGTTGGCACTGAACTCAAGGGTCCTGCTCTTTTTTAGTCCATCGGTTAAAAAAAGTGTAAAGTTAAAAAGTGTAGTGTGTCAATAACTCTACTTAAGTTAGTTTCTGTTGTAAAACTGGTTTCACATCATAATAAATCTCTCACCTCACAATAAAAATATTGATTTGTACATCTATAGCTACTTACAATTTGTTTATTTATAGCTTTCAAAATCTCTTATAATTCTAGGAGACCATTAAATTCTAAATTTCAAATCCTAATTGAACCAAATGATACAAAATTTATATATGCTCAGTTTATTAAAAAAAAATGAACACATCTCAAATAGATAAATTATTGTTTTGATCAACTGCAGTTTAAACAAATTTAAACTAAATTTTTACTAATATGGGTTTACCTGGTATCACACCCCATTGTTTTATTTTCCAGTTGAACACATATTAACTATTTATATAAAACATAAACATATTGATAATCTTTATAAAAATGATTTTGCAAAACAAGCTTGCAAAAAACACCCATGAATGGCTATTGCCTGTTCTGAATTCCACTTACACCCCCTACTGGGCTACAACAAATACGCATTAATTACTGGGCTAGTTCATACCACCCTTCAAGCCCTTGCAATAAGCAGCTGTTGTTACTAACATGAACTTGAGATTAAATCCTGGTAAGGAAATGACATTGATACAGTGGAAAGTGAGACAAGTTGTAAACTCTCTTGACCTTGACTGTGATCTGTTTTTGACCATAAGAAAAGGGCCTTATATTAATTCAGTAAACACTTTCAAACATTTAAAGCAGCACAACAAACAAAAGAAATGATATTCTGCAGGCTTGCATGGCTCGTTAAAAAATAAATAAATACATAAATCCAAAACACTGGCAGCTAAAAACATAGCATGTTAATGCTGAAACGGTATTTGGGATTTTCCCAGAAACATGTCTTGTTTGCTTGTGGCTGTGTTCAGGAACTACACTGATCTAGTAAGTGTTTGCTAGATAACAAAAAAGACAATTACTGGAAGCAGGCAGGCTAGGGTGGCGAATTGCAAATAGAGACAAATCTACAACCCTAAGGGGAACCTGGAGTGAACTAATCAGTGTAACTGATACATCCCTCCTAATTAAGTCTTGATCTCTTGGCAGCACTTGAAACAAATCAAAACTGCATTACATTTTTACAGCAGGTGCTGACTGACTAACCATAATGGTTAGGTCCACTAAAGTGAGGTGATTCTACACAACTTCCTGGAAGCAGCTAATGTGTCTGTTGATATATGTACATAGCCTGATGTTTGTTACTATGTACAAGTACTTACAACGTGAATTGTGGAGATTAATGAGTAGTGAGGACAGAGAAGAGACTATGTAAATATTTCAATACAGTGCCAGATATAGGGACCAGGCTGCCTGTAGGCAGAACATTAGAACCTAATAGAAAATTTATCACTGTTCCAATACTATTTAAAAAAAATAATTCTAGAATTTCTTCTACATTTGTAAAACTTAATGTGTTACTTTGATTGGATACACTCTGAAATTGCAATCTGCACATGCACACACATCAGAATGAATAATAAAAGTTATGAATAGTGCAAACACTTCAGTTGCAATGTAAACGCATTAAAACAATACAAACTAATACAAAATAATGATCTTATTGAAAAATGAAATACATTTTTATTACAGTATATATAAAATATTTCACAACAGCACAATACTCCAGCAGCCATTTCCTAACTTTATTATTTGGTTTGAGGTCTGAAATTCTAACACATGGCTCCGAAATAGGTTGTATAGTTCCACCCCCTCCCCCCTAGATTTAAAAATGTGTTTATACTTGGATCTCATGTATGTGCTCACTACCTGTCCTTTGACTATGTTGTGTCATTCTCCTGATTTTGGCTCTGACAGGGACGTAATGGCCGGTGAGATAGAATCTTTGCTAGAGCTCAGACAAGCAGGTTTTTTTGTATACTGCTTGAACACAATATTATGGACTACTTTTTCAAACAAAAGTCCAGCATGATTTTATTTACAGTACAGGTGAGCTCAGGTAAGCTCAGGTGAGGTACCGAAGGACAGAATGGACATCTAGAGAAAGCACTACTCTGTAATAGAAGTCTAATAAGTGAAATGCTGTGACAACATTTAGGAAAATGTGGTAGGTTATAAATGTGTTATGATATTTTCTTCTTTAAAAACATTTTGGAGTGACAGTAACATTGTAAATGTGTTGACAACTGCAGCAGTCCAGTGTGTGGCTGTGCTAGCTGGCAAGCTGTCAGACACTTAAGCCAAGAAGAACTTACAATGCTTATACTGCAGCAAGTGGAAATGCCCATGTAATCCCCACAGGAAGAGAAACTGAGAGACTCCTGCCATTGAATCTATCTGCTTTAAAGCTTTTTTTTTCTTTACAATGTATCACAAGACCTGGCAAGCTGACAGACTACATTAACAAAGTGGGGAAATTTTTCTTTGCGAGCAATGATTCCTTGGCTGAAAGAGCTTTGGTTCAGCCTTGGGCAAATTGGCAAGGGCTAAACATGGCAGCAGTTACATAAATACGAATGCAGCTCTCATTTGTTTCGCAGACAACCCCAGACAGGGTGTATATCATGAGACCCTAGTATTAGAATAAAAAAAGCTAGAGAAATCTCAGCCTCTTTGTAATACTTTCTCTGCTGAGTACAACTTCCAAACAGTCTTCCAAACAAATAAGACTGATCCTTATGAATACCAACCAGCTCTATTAACATGGTCCTTTCCTCTAAAAGTCAGGACCCTTCACTCCATGTGAGCAATAATAATAAGCTTTTTGTTGTGAGAGCCCTCTTTCTTTCTCGTATATTCCTTATAATAATATAATACTTGACAGTTTTGGAAGACGTTTGCTGTAATTTGTTGTTTTCGATCTTAAACATACTGTAACCTGGATACTCTAATTATAGGTTTGTTATCCCTCTGTATAGGCAATAAACAAACAATACTTTGCCGTTCTCCAATAATGACACACAAATCCCATGCAACTAGCTCATGCCCTTAAGCTATTGTATTGTGAAAGGATTATGAAGCCTTAAGGAGATTGACCGACAGAGTTATAGGAGAAAATTAAAAGACAAATAAACAAAGCTATAGATTACAGGCTACAATATTACAGGACTACATATAAGAATTATATAGAACTATATAGAACTTGGCAGCAGGTCCTATAACAATTACATTTTTACATTACTCTACTACAGAGGGAAATACAAAATATTATTACTAATTTTCTGTCCATAAAGCAGAAAAAATGTATACATTTATAAAGTATTGGAGAAATTCAATTAAATCCATTGTTTTACTGGTCAATCTAAAACAATACACAGAGTACTTTAAAGACAGATAACGCTAATAAAAATAATTAACCCTAGGAGGAATAGACTTGAGTCCAGAGACTATTGCTTTGGATTGCAAATAAAATATAGAGAAGGAATGAGGTAGTGCTGAGGGTAATCAGTAATAAGAAATATTTGTTACATTTTTATAAATCAAAAAGGTATATGTTGCGGATATCCCTAAAGCCCATCAAAAGACCATTTCCTTTATGGACCATATTCAGAGATCCGTTTTCACGCACGCACGTAGCAAGGTAACACCCACCAACACCCACGACACTCCCCTCTCCTGGCCGTGCAAACGTAGACTTACACCTCCATAGACCACTCTGTTCTTTACGTGTGTACTTACATGCGTATATGTCTTCCGTGCATGCGATTCTTTATAACTGCACCCACAAGCGTTCATATAAATGCCTCCCCCCACCTACTTTCATGTAAATTTTCAAGTACGTATTTCTACGCCGCCCATCCGTATGTATGTCCCCAAGTGCGATTCACATGCACGTGCCTAAAGCACTTACGTGCGTATATTGAACGTAACTTATGTAAATAAAGTTACTACGCATGCGCAGCTAAAACGTACCTTAAAATACGCACGCAACTCCACGTGAAAACGGTCTTGTGGGTGTTTCAATTAAAATTATTATATAGAAAGGAGCAGGATTTCAAGTGCAAGTGTGAAATGTTCAGTTTGTAATAATAGTAATCAGTGCTGAGCGCTGTTTAATGCTTTTAGCCTCCCACCAGAGGGGGCACCATCTCCCCCACATCACTACATCACCTCATTTATTGTCGAATGTAAAATAATTACAAGTGAGTATCTTCTGTAATTAGGGTTACCTGGAGGTCCATGGTAAAGTGGGCACATGAGGATGCTTTCATTATGCTGTCATCTAAAAGGGGTAGAAAGCTTTTTATTGATAGATTATTCTAAGATGAGCCAAACAATGACTTGGGTTCACAATCATTATATATGCTTTCAGCTGGAGAATCTGTAATTAGTTGTACATCAAAGAATTCTTTCAATTTCAAAGCTCTTGACAATCTATGGTGGTCAATCTTAGACTGGACTCTGGCAAATTGTTTAGTTTGAGTAAATAATAGCCCCTTAATAACTCAAGACTTCCTTTTCTGTCACAGTTAGGGTTCTGTCTGTTAGATTAAATATTAGATCCTCTTGGACCCCTGTATTTTTGTTCTGCGCTCTCTTTTCTTCCTGAACCTACCAGAGAATTATTTAAACACGCAGGGAAGTAGCTTCTCTTTCTGGTCCTGGAAATATCAGTGGACTGCCCTGAGGTGTCCCATTTAGGTTTGTAAACCCTGCGATGTGGAGTCTTCTGGCTGGTTCCTGAGAAGAACAAGTAAACTCTGTTATCTTTATAGTCTTTTTGTGCTTTCTGTGTATCTGGTCAATTCATTAGTATGTTTATTGATCATTGCAAGTCCCCGCTGCGAATCCTCTCATTGCAAAATAGGGACAGCTGAAAGTTGCTTTTTGGCTATCCCTATTTCGAATGCGAGGAGTTTCAGAATTTTTTTTATGAATAGGTAAGTATGCGATTCGCATACTCACCCATTAATTTTCAGAAGTGCCGCCGCCGGGTACTTTGGGTTAGGCTGCGGGGTGGACGACGACTTAGGGTTAGGCCGCGGGGAGGAGATTTAGGATTAGGGAGTGGTGTTACTTATGTTTCGGAGCTCCGTGTTCGGTGCTCCAGGAATCGATTGCTATGCCTCTTCGAGGCATAAGCAATCAATGTCCCAGCCAGTTCGGAACTGAAATAGAGCCGTTTGCAACAGGGACCCACACTCGTTTATTGATCTCCTGTTCAAGTTTCTCCATACAATTTTGTGACT
The DNA here is from genome assembly GCA_011038615.1 of Limnodynastes dumerilii. Classification (NCBI taxonomy): domain Eukaryota; kingdom Metazoa; phylum Chordata; class Amphibia; order Anura; family Limnodynastidae; genus Limnodynastes; species Limnodynastes dumerilii. The sequence continues at coordinate 266,236 of WWET01002073.1, forward strand.
TGTCATTAAGTAATTCTATTTGTGCATCGCCTCAAATGTGTCTAATAGTTCCTGGATTCTTTTTATCTCCTGACTTCTTCTATGACCAGAAGCATGAGGTGAAAGGATGCCTTATTATGTAGGGCTACCCATCAGCACCAAAACTCTTGGTTGCATCAGCCAACATTAGTGGTATTAACAATGCTAAATCCTTCGGGGATAATTTTTCTCTTTAATAGTTCAAGAGGGTGATCCCATGGAATTTGAAATCGTGTTATGTATGTGCTGGTCGCCAAGTGTTTCTTCTGAAAATGATAACACTTTAACCTCTGCATCTGAAAAAATTCAGAATCTCGCCATTAATGTCTTCCATAAGGTTATTAACCCTTTCAGTATTCTGTCACTTAAATGATGTTATTTGATACACTTGATAGGTGACGGTGCTCATTGAAGCTGTAGGGTTAGCTTGTAGTATATGTTTCCAATACTCTCACTCCTCTGTTGCTTATAATTATATGTTTAGGGTGCACAGTAGAGATACACATGCAAAAGTAAGGCACTCACCAAGACTTCTTATGCCAA
>WWET01002073.1:279322-291997 GCA_011038615.1 Limnodynastes dumerilii
TATATATATATGTGTGTGTGTGTGTGTGTGTAGATATGTATGTATATATGTGTGTAGATATGTATATATATATATATATGTGTGTGTGTGTGTGTGTGTGTGTGTGTGTGTGTGTGTAGATATGTATATATATGTGTGTGGATATGTATGCATATAACTTACAACCCAATCACTTAAAGAAGTTACAAGATCATTCCCTGAAGGTTACACGTTAACCCGATGGATTAATTTACAATATCTTTTATTGGATCCTGCAGTGGAAAGGATCCAATAAAAGATTGTGTAAATTAATCCATTGGGTTAATGTGTAACCCTCAGGGAATGATCTTGTATCTTCTTTAAGATGACCTACGGCACCCAAGGTCATTACGGCCGGCATTGTAGCGGGGAGGGCACGCCCCGTGCACTCCCTGCTGTTGGTAGGAAAACTGGACAATTACGAGTCCAGATTCCTAACCTTACTTTTCAATCACGTATGCGGCCTTATGGCTGCATACCTGATCGTAACGGGGCTTCCCCCGCCCCGTCCCCTCATTAACATGTCTATCTCCACCTTCACGGCAGAGATACGACACGTAACTTATGTTACATACGCTGGCCGTTACGCCATCGTAAGAAGGTTGTGTGCATGCTATACGTAATTCCCCTAGCGGCTGTTCCCAGCCCCAATGTCACTTTTTCTTTGTTTATGGAAATAAAAAGTCTACGCAGCATAACTGGACACCCAGTTTCTCACAAAACAAGTTATTGTAGTTTACAATAAGGTTTAGAGCTTAGGCTTCTCTGTGGTAATGATATAAGTTTATAGACATACTCTAGCCTGTCCATAAAACTTTGAACCTGTACTGTTGACATAAATCAGGAATTGGCTCCCTTTGGAGGAAGAGGTGGAGCAAATCTCAGATTCCCAGAGGATTAACTACCCCCGAACATATGAATGACTCTTACTAGTCACTGCATTTTCAGTTATCTGACTACCTTTTATCATAGAGGTGAAATCCTCAGATGTGTTAGCAGGGCTTTTCCTTCTCAAAGAGCTCCTGATTATAATAATCATAATCTTTTTGTCTTTGCTCAAAACTTCACTACTGACACAATTATTTGTGTGAATAATTGCAAGCTTTATGTCATTAAATTGGCCTTTGAAGAGTGGAAGCACTGGGTGTATGAGCCTAGGCATGTCTTTATGGACATTTACAAATCAAACAAACCTCAATGCATTAAATTTGCCAAAAGGTTAAAGTCTCTGCAAGAAAAAATTACACAGATAAACTAATTTATTGACCAAGTTCTAATAATGTAAAGATTTATGACTTTGTTAAAGCATTCTGCAGAATCAAAACTCATTTCTGACTATTATCTCAATCATATTCTTCTTGATGAATCTAGTAGGCCTTTACTAATCTTTTTCAATTATTTCAGGTCCAAGTTTAAGTTCTTCCTAAAACTCCTACTCCTGAATTTATTCCTGTCACTGCTCACCTTTCTTATGAACATATGGGTTTTATCATGTAATTTTATCGTCTAATATTGTTCATTCCAAGCTACCAGAAATAATGCAAACATTGTTATTGTAATGGCTTAAACCTATCTGGAAGGAAATTTCTGTAGCTGGTAGCCAGGGTGACTACACATTTTTTTATGGCCTCCCCCCACTATCCACCTGCACTGTGTTTTCAAATCCTGACTTTTGTCGAATAGTTGGGACATGATGTGATCACAGGCCTTCATTGGGCGTGTACTCGTCAGATTGACCTCGGCTGTTTCCATAGCACATGAGGTCTGTCCTATTGCATGCTGGAGGCTCTATTCTGGCACTTCTCTGAGTGGTCCACTCTTCTTTAAATACCCAGCAGTGTGGTTAATTCACTGCTGGTTACAGCATTGTGCATAGTGACCTCAGGGGGTCAGCCCCTGTATCATGTAATTTGTCTCTGCTGCGTAATTTATCTTGTGTCTTATCTCCTTGCCTTGCCTCCTCCCTGCTGTGCCTTCCTGACTGGTCTTTGTTCCTGTCTGGTTCCCGTTTTCCTTATTCTTCCCATGTCCAGCCCTCTGTTTACTCTCTTGAGTGTTTGTGATTCCCTGATTAGTTTCTCCTTGGTATGAATGTCCTCATCTCGACTCTCATTGAACTCTCTTGGAAAAGGTTTTACTCTTTCGCCATTGTGTTTTTAGACTTTTACTCACTTGCTGTTTCCTGGAACCAGTTCCTAGTCAGTTCCTTCTGATCAAGGTGGTCCTGGGATTTCTGGTACTGATTGTGGTGATTCTTCTGAGAAAATTGGAACTGGGTCCTCACCTTCTTGGCTTGGTCTTGTAGTCGGTCAGTGCTTTCCTACTTTGGAAAGCATTCTACCTTCCGCTATTTGGGATATTCTGTGTTCAGTGTTTCATTGTCCTGTTTGTCTCTGAGTGCTATGCGCTTGCCTATCCAGCTGAACCCTCAGGCATGTGCTCTGTTCCTTGTGCAAAGGCCATCAGGAACTTCGGTGAGCACCAGATCTCTGGTTTGACCCCACGTCCAGACAAGCTTTTGTAAGAAAAGCTTTGTCATTGACCTCATTTCATTCCAGTTTTGATGATTAGCAACACATAGAGAGCAGTTATCCATGTGCATTTCTATACAATTCTAACCATCAAAAAAATGAGTTATAGCATTGTCAGGTCATTTAAATGGTAAAAACGGGTGTGTTATTAATAGGTGTTTAATTCTTTTTGTATTTAGATCAACTTCTACTGTACTAAAGCTTTAAGGCAGATACATTAAGTCAACTGGGAATGTTATGGATATGAAGAAAGTTTGTTTTGGATTCTTCAGGCAGAAAGTATCAGGAAGCCTTCCCACCAACAATTGCCAGTAAAACCAGGAGGTCCTTTAAACTCTCTATAAGGATGATACTGTTAGACATGTTGATTTCTCATTGTTGACGACCTGCTCCGAATGTCACTGAATGTCTATTAGAGTACTCCTACCCACTGACATCCCTTACTCTTGGTTATTTAATACTTTACCATAATCTTTCTGGATGTCTACCCATATTGCTGGTATTTCTTCCAGCTTGGTAACAGAGACATTAGTTTATCTTTATCCATGCTTCTGTAATCTATATTTACTGGTCCTATTGCTCATAGACTGCTCTCCCACCAAATATTATAACCATAGATATGTCCCTTTTAGTTTAAATTACTCACTGAGGACATCCATGAACTGGCACATACATAGGTCTATATTAGAATAGTAGCTGCTATAGGTTGAGATACTGGGCTGCATTCACAACCCTGTTTTTTTACATACGTCCCTAATTTTCCGAACTTAGCTGCTACACATGCGTAGTTACAATTTTACGCTATCTACGTAGCGTTTTGTTATGTAGATTGCGTACATGTGGTCTTTAAAGACCACATGTATGCAATCTTTATTATGAAACACTACGCAGATAGCGTAAAATAATTACTACGCATGTGTAGTAGCTAGATTCGGAAAATTATGGAAGTATGTAAAAAAAAAACGTGCTATTGCTACAGTGTAATTGGCTGCTGACGCAATTCACTGTCACCTCTTGCCTTCCCTGCACCAGCACGGCTACTCAGAGGATGGGGATTGGAGAGAGAGAGAGAGAGATAGAGAGACAGAGAGAGAGTGCATGTAAAAGGGAACTGAAGTGAGTTTGGGAAGATGGAGGGTGGTGTTAAAGATAAAAAGAGAGAGGAGTCAAATTAAAAGAGGAGTGGTTTAAATTCATCATTAAACCGCCCTCCCCCCTTAAAAAAATCTAGATCCGTCCCTGATTGTATGGTTGTGTTTTAAATAAGTATCTAACGGCATGAAAAAACTATTGTTACTCTGAAAACACGCAAAAAGGAGAATTTGGTACTTCTACTCTGGAGCATTGAAGAATGTAAGACATTGAACAGTGTTTGACCAGGAGTGGCTGGCACATTTTAGCCTCAGGGGCAAGTCCTGGTTTATCAAATTATTTTAAAGAAGAAAGGAATATTTCAACGGACTCAGCCCAAGCCATCCCAATATGGGAACACCAAGGAATCTGCTAACCCCTGCTCTACAAGTCACTGGAGGTTGAACTATTCATTTTATTTTATTCATTCCTCTTTGACCTTTCATGGGCTTCATTCAAACCTTCAGTTTGCAGCATTTGTGGTCCACCCCATATAAGCTTCAGTGGTCTTTAATTATGAAATAAAAAAAAACATTTATTTAAGAAATTTCAATGGACTACTGCAGATAGATATTGCAATATGCCCGCCTCATAGCTTTACCTTATGTTCTATGAGTTCATTTTTACTTTGTAAATCCATGTATTAGAAAATGCAGAGGTTTTGGGCAGGAAAAATGATATTGCTTTTCATAAGCTTATTTGCATTTTAGAGGTGTACTGTAGACTGTACATTTTTATTCCCAGTTTAAATGGTAAGCTCTAGTGGTTTAAATATTCAAAGACTCTGCTTCTAAGGGTCTACTGTAAGAATGTTACTTATAATTTGTTAATAAAGTGAATTTTGTTTGCAAGATTTAAAGCTTTTGTTTAACCTTGTAATTTGTATTTGGGAAATCTGTCATTGCCTGGTATTACAATTTATGCTTTTCTATTCTTGTTTGACATGTGCTTTTTCTTCAGTAATTGCTTGAATTTCAGAGGCCAATTTTCTGCTCTTTTTTAAACCTCAAACTGCGATCACATTACTATTCCTTGCAGTCACGGTACATATAGCACCTGTATTATAAGATTATTCAATCCAAGCGTTTCACAGGTTCACTTTCTGAAATGCATCTTGAGTCTACTTGTTTAGGCAGGGCTGTGTGTGTGTGTGTGTGTGTGTGTGTGTGTGTGTGGGGGGCGGGCTGAGACTATTGTACCAGGGCCGAAGACAGTTCAGGCCCGCCAATAATTACCTTAGCTTTGCAGCATCAGGTATTGGCGGTGTTTTATTAATTAGCCACTTAACAGGCCAATGTGCAGGGAAGGACTTCTTAGCGCATTGGCCCACTGTTGTCACATAGGGGGCGGAGTGCCATTGATATAGTCTGAGCCCCAACATTTTCTGACCCTGTGTTTAAGTCGCTGATGCATTTGGTGTTGTTAAAAACATTTGATTAAAAAAAATGTAAATAAGCCATAATTCAGGCCTTATTCAGAGATATGGAACATGACAATACTGGTAATCATAGCAAGAGGACAGTCTGCTTCTCTGCAGGTAATAATATATATTATATTCTGCATGATGGCATTACCAGACAGCACACGCACAGGGATTTGTAGAGGCTCATGTACCAACTCAGTTCTCTCAATCATGCACAGTGAAGCACTAGGGAGCACTGCAGGAAGAGGGGGCGGGGAGGGTGAAGAACCTCAGCAGTTTAATAAGCAAGATTGATGATCAAAGTTTTTCATAATGTTCAAGGCCAAGGCCAAGAGTTGCCATACAGATTTGCATCTAGATAGACTCTGTTAGCTTATGGAAACTTTGTGTTGTTTTCAGAGCTCTTTAATTGGCACATTATGTGAAACTTTATTTGACTTTATTAAAGCAATATGTCAGGGGCTTATTAAAAAACTTCAGGGTGCAGAAGAAAACACTACCTGACAATGCATTAAAAAGTTAACATTAATAAAATCACAGACAGCCTATTGGCCTAGCCCTAGGAATAATGGATCCAGACCCTGCATGTTTGAGGGGAGTGAACTCCCCCTGTCACTACCCTCTCTCGTGCGGACTTTAAGTGACTTACGCTATAATAAGGTAGCCTTAAGTCCCCCGTACATGAACCTCTAAACTCACCTCCCACTCGACTTTGCATGCGTCAGGTGTCAGACGGAAATCTGTATCTGACGCAGCATATCAGAATAACATTATCTTTTAAGAAACTTCACTTTGCACATTAATCATTATATGGTTGCTGAATTCACTTTCATGTTAGTAGTGTGGTGCTTTAAAAGGCAAAGGGCAGAGTACTCATCCACACACTAGTCAGCATACACACCGTACCGAAATAAATACACGGACACATATGGCTGCATTTAAAATGGGAACATGGTTTTATTGACTATATAAATTGTGCCGAATTGATCTGATGACTAATAGCTGTGTCATCCCAACAATGAATGGTGGCCCAAGTAGCAGCTGGAGAGGGTTCAGATCTTACTTAACCTAAGATAACTTACTTAACTTAACTAACACTATAATAACACTAAAACCACGGCGCACCTAGAAAATCGGTCATACCCACCGAACCCGATCATCATGCACACCTCGCAACTCATGGGTTGGTACTCAACAGACCTATTGCTCACCAGCTTTTACATAAGCACACCTTGTGCCAATTAGCTTTCTGGCCCTTTCCACTGCTACCGCCACAGCGTGGAAACACCGGGCCCACGCCCACCACATCACATACGACCCAAACCTCCGTGATATCTTGTACAAATAACCTGTTCCTCTTTTCCACCAAGTGCACACTGTCCCCCCTATACAGAAAAGACATAGAATTCTGGATACCAGGATGGACAATACGGAAACCACCTGCAAGGGATATAAGCTTTGCGATGGAGTAGTTTAATTTTTAAGTTTTTTCTCAATTTTATTAAGTTTTTCTGCCCCTCTCCAGCAGAGCCTTGGAATCATGTAGGACCATTCAAAAATCATGAGAGGGAATTTTGATTGAAATTTACCTAAGTCCCTTTTAATTGTGCGGTCCAAATCTCACGTGGAGCGGCCCGTTAAGTCATTGCCGCCCACATGCAAAATTATTACTCCCTGGCCCCCGAAAACTAAGAGAGCTCGCAACAAAAAGTGGGTGAATAGCTCCCGCTGTAAACCCCTAACTCCCAACCAATAAACAATCCAATTTAAAGAGTGACCCTCGGTGCACCTGGCAGAAACAGACCTCCCTGCCCAATACACAAAGGAGTGTCCAACAATCCAAGCTTGTCTGTTGCTGCACTCCCGATCTGCGACAAGAACAGGCCCAGAGGCCAGACAGTGAGAACCTTGCAACCATCATGCTGTAAATTCAATACCCAAACCATGGTAGCCTACTTAAGTACTTAACTTACACCTACATCTAACTCCCCAAAACTTTTTTTTTTTTTACATGATCACACACCTTAACGCCTTACCTACTATACACACATATTCATATTCCTACTATGTAACCTTAACGAGCCTACTTGCTCCAATTTTGACAGACTTTTGTGAACATTTTACCCACAATTCCCCTTTCCCAACCCATTATACATAACCCCACTACCGATAAACCAAGTAAGGAAAAGGAGGGGGAGGGGAGGAATGCCCAGCCCTGAACCACCCCAACGAGGGTGAAAACTCCCTAAACCTCCAAGATTGTCCTTACTAAAGGCCGCCTTACTGGGAGGATCAAAACGGAAGAAGAACGCCCTGTGCCCCCTATCAGGCAAGCAGCTAATCCTAGTGTGGTTCAGGCTTAGGCACCCTCAGACTTAACTATTCTTAAATCTAATATATTTCTTAAAAGCACCGGACTTCCACCACCCTAGGGCCTGAATAGCGGTAGGGGACCGCCACTCCAGGGCAGGGGAAGTGGCAGCACCAATCCTAAATGAGTGCGTGCCGTACAAGGCCGCATTCAAACCAGCACACGTCAGACATTTTTTCAACACAAAGGAGAACTGAAATTTGGTCAGGGGATCTCCCCCTGCATGTGCTAACCAGTTGCCCCCTTTAACAGCTACTCGTTCCAAATAACGCCCCGCCAGTTTAACTGGACAAATTGCGGCGTTGGCGTTAGCCGCCAAAAATACCCAACAACCTTTTCCCAACTGATCTGTCTTGGAATGGTGCACTTTAAACGTAACAGACCCTTCCCTAATGACCACATTGCGCGACAGAATGCCCGAGTTCACTGCCAGCTTGCCCGCAGCCACTAGCTCACTGATCCGGAAGGCTCAGAAAAAGGCCCATGAGAAGGCAACCGCATACAATCTTAGGTACTCAGGTACTTAGGTAATCGAGGCAACCTTAGGTAACACTGTAATCAAATTTTGCAACATTTCTGCGTCAATAGGCTGACGCACATCCTCCCGCACTGGCTGGATGCGCACCCAACCTTTCATGACTTTTTAAATCATTGCATGTTTTGTAAAGTCCAGCCCTCCCCTCAGTATTGAGAAGTGGGCCAGACCTGCCAAACATATGGACATACTAGCTTTTGATCGTCCTCCCTTGTATTGCCTCCATAACCATTCTAACACCAATTCAGTGTCTGACTTACCCTGCGAATCCTTCTACACCTTGTATTGCACCCACTCTGCCCAGGCTCACTTGTATACCCGCAGAGTCGCCAGGGTGCTATTTGCAGGGACTCTAGGCTGGCCTCACAATTTGCCAAAGATGTAAAGGAATTGACAAACCGGCAGCAAGACCCCGAGGCGCCTCCAACCTGAACCTCGGCCAGTCACAACGGGATAAAGCGTTCGCAATAATGTTATTGACCCCCAGGACATGTCTGGCTCTAAATGTTATATTAAATTTTAAACACCTGGGGCCGGATTCAGACCTGCGGCAGCAATGCAATTTAGGCCGGAGATCTGCGAAAAATGCTACTGCGCATGCGCAGTAATTTTGGAACGTAATCTACGTTACTTCTTGCAACGTAGATTGCGTACACGCGGTCTTTAAAACGCAATTGCATTGCGGCCGGAGCTCTGAATCCGGCCCCTTAACACTAAAAATCTGATTAAGTTTATGGCTGAAGAGGTAGCTCGTTGCCTGTTGATGGCCTGAACCACCCCCAAATTGTCGCACCAGAACAAAATACTGCGGTTCTGTAACTCCTTTGCCCACAGTTCTACCGTGACAATAATGGGGAATAACTCCAGGACCAACAAGTTGGTTGTGAGACCACTCTCAATCCAGGATGTGGGCCAGTGCTTGTCACACCACTGCTCCTGAAAATACGCCCCGAAACCAACGGAATCTGCAGCATCGGTGAATAGCTGGACCTCCTGATTAAAAGCCACCGGAGTCTGCCAAATCCGTACACCATTAAACTCACCGAGGAAAGAAACCCAGACACCCATATCATCTCAAATGCATTTTGACAATGTCACAAAGTGATGCGAGAGCCGTACACCCGCCGTAGCTCTCTCCAGACGCCGACAGAACACTCTCCCCATGGGGTTCACTTTGCATGCAAAGTTTAAAAGCCCCAGGAGAGACTGCACTTTTTTCAGGATGGCCTTCCGCCTGCCCTGAAGGTCCGAAAGGACCTCCAACAAACGGTCAACCTTATCCTGCAGCAATCTGCACTGTATAGCTACCGTGTCAATCTCTATGCCCAAAAAGGCTAGACAGGGTGTCGGGCCTTCTGTTTTTTCCTCGGCGACCGGTACACCGAAATGACTAAACAGCGATGTAGCCAACAACATGCACATTCATCCGAACCCGGCGGGCCGAAGAACAGGAAGTCATCAAGGTAGTGAGCAACTGAGTAATGCCTACCCCCAGTCTGGACGCACCAATGCTGAATACTAAATATTAATACTAAATCAGAGAAAAAGCCACAAATTTCTCAAAGTAGGCACAAGAAATGGAGCATCCCATGGGCAAACAACAGTCTATAAAATACCCTTGCAGGAGCCGGAATCCCATAAATTAAAATGATTCTGGATGAAGGGGCAACAACCGGAAAGCGGATTCAATATCCAACTTCGCCAATAGCGCCCCTCGGCCACATGCCCGCACCATTACCATAGCCTTTTCAAAAGATTGATACGCCACGCTGTATTGATCAGGATCAATTGCATCATTAACAGATCCTCCTTCCGGGTAAGAAACATGAGAGAGGCTCCTGCTCCCCTCCACTGCAGCTCCCCCTGCCTCTCTGAGTGCTACACCAGCTGTCCTGCCAACCTCCCATTCCATACTGCCTGTTTGTGCCTATATCCTGTTCCCCACTGACCTCCTCTATCGCCTGGCCAGTCCTCTGTGCCCCTACTGCTGCCTCTCCCTGGCGCTGTCCCGCTGCCCCACCCGCTCTGGTCCCCTGTTGCACTGTGGATGCAGCGCCGGATGTCTCGCCGCCGCTAACGCAAGACTTCCGGTGCAAACCGGAAGTACCTGATGCTCCCGCCGCCGCGGCCCCCTCGCGAAAGTGAAGAAGGGCCACCCACTACCGGACCGGACGCCTGGACACCATCGCTGCTTCGAGGGTAATGCGAGCCGCGAGGAGACGCTAAAGCTGGTGCAAAGAGGGAAACTGAACTGCAAAATGTGAGGCGAAAGGCCTAAATAGAGACAGATAAAGAGAGTGACAGGCAGAAAGAAGACACAGAGAAAGGCAAGAAAATTAGAGAGAGACAGGTAGAAATAGCAGACAGCAATACAAAATCTACAAATACTTCGCCTTCCCGAAATCTTCAACTGCCAAAATCCTGAACTGCAAGACCAAGCCCCTCCCCTACATGCACCTTATAAACCCCTAGCTAACCACCCCCTTTCTTCCTAACCCCCAATCCCTGACTACAGCAAACTACCTCACTACTCTATCCCCAAACCCTAATGCCCACCCATCCCCACTTAAGCCCTGCCTGGCCTGTTGCTAGGATGAGTCCCTGCCTGCCTTTTATATTTGTTTCAGCCCTATGGGGCTTCACTCTTTTTGAAAAGTGTTGATAGTTATTGTATATTGATTATCACCACTTAAACAGGGGTGCCGACTTTTCAGAGCTTCAGAGGTTCCCTTTATGCAAATCATGTCATTAAGCCCTTCCCCCTGTCAATCTCTCTTGTAATCTCCAGCGTGTCAGAGGATGGACGGGGCTTGATGATGTCATCAAGCCCCGGCCCTGCACATCCCTAGTAACACTAGGGATTACAGTAATAATTGATGGCTGGTGGGGCTTGCTGGAGCATTGTCGAGTCTCCCGGATATTCCGGGAGAGTCGGCAACCCTGCACTTAAATAGAATCTGCACACTCCAAAAAGCTACAAATGCGCAAAATTTGTGCAGATATATGGAAAAGCTTAATTCACCTGCAAGAATTGCGTCTGCAGCCCTGATGACCTTATACATAAACATTTTAAGTGAGGTTTCATAGACTGTTTGGCAGAGGAAGCAGAGATAAGTATGTTTTTCCAAACACCTTTTGTTAAACACAGAAAAGGAATGAACTGTCATTCAGGTTGTGTTTCTCAAGTAGAAGAGCAGTATTGTGGTCACTGCATTTTCAAGATAAGCCAATCAGGCACGGTTAAAGTAGCATTTAAATGTATATCCTACTAACAAAAAAAAATCCATACCAAAGTAATGTGTGAATCATAGTTCTCAAAAGTGAAAAGCACATGCAAGTAAAATGATTTGCACAGTTGTTGGGATTGGTTTCAGACTGAGGTTTCCTGTTTATGAACTCACAATAAAATACACTGAAACATTCCTCAGTTAGAACTGAAAGATGCATCACAATCATTTTCTAGATACTGAATTATTTTGTGAAAACAAAAAATATTGTATTTTGTCTATTTTTTTTTTTAAATACAAAATGCACAGGACAGCAGGAAAAGACAAAATTAACAAAACATGTTTTATGGTAATGGAATCTGTTGCATAGCTCTCACATGTTAAACATGAGATTTTGTTCAACCAGGTTTTGTGAGAGGTTCTTGTGGGTTATGTTACCTGAGAGATCATACAGAGATACACAGGCATTACTGGACTTGCCACCTCTAATAACATTGGGCCGAGAAGTCAACAGAGAAGACACAAGGGATGAGGATGAAAAATGAAGAACAGAGAGGATTTGGAGAGACACTGTGGGGGCATATTTGATACTCTTTGAGTCAGACCAGTGACTGTAAGGCAGGTGATGGTGGTCAGGGCCGGACTGGGACTAAAAATCAGCCCTGGTGTAACGGGTGGTGCGCTGGCGCCCTGTGAATTACAAATAAAACCCAGGCCCGCCCCACCCCAGATGTTCCTACCCGATCCTGAAGAACTGCCAGAGAAGACGCGCTGTTCCTCCCCCGGTCCCAGGCGTGACGATTCCTAATGCCTCCTGCGCACAGCCTGCTGATCCAGGGTCCACTATCTTCAGCATCCTCCTGGTTTCCTTCAGTCGGCGCTTCTCCTCTTCTTCTTGCCGACGCTGCAGATCTTCCTCCTCTGGGCTCTTCTTGGGTCTTCCTCCGCTGGGCACTTCTTTATTCAGCCTCTTCTGGCCCTGTCCTTTTCCAGGCAGCACAGCTCCACCTTCAGACTTCGCCCTCTTCCGGCCACTACTACCCCCTCTCAGCCCATGCGGTGGATTTTTAATCCAACCGCAGGGGCTGATGGGATTGGTGACGTGGTGAGCCCTAATTTGCTCACCACGGCACCACAATGCACCCTGGGCGCCGCAGGGGCGCCTGGGTGCAGTGCTGCGGTGAGCCCTGCAAGGCTTACCGCACTGCCCTCTTTCAAGATGGGGCTCAGGGCTCGCGGCCACGCCATGTGACTGGCTGGCAGCCAATCAGAATTGATTGGCTACCAGCCACAGTTCCTGGAGCTGGGGACGGCGCGCTGCCGTCCCCCACCGTGCTACTTACACTGGCATTTGAAGCACACAGGCCCACCTGCTGTGGGGTTCGTTCACAATATTGTTACTCGCTATTTGGGAGACACATTGTATTATTATGAAGGGG
>WWET01002074.1:65545-77656 GCA_011038615.1 Limnodynastes dumerilii
GAGGTAAGTAAATGAGGCTAGGGGGGCGGGCTAGGCGGCCATACGCTCCTGTGTGAGCGTATGGCCCCTTCCTTACGCCGGGCGAAGCTAGGGTAGCCTTCACCCGGCGTAAGTAAGGGGCTATACGCCCGCACAGGGGGAGTGCCAGGGGGAGTCAGCGATGTAACGCTGAGCGTTAGCACGCTCAGCGCTACATCGTTGTTCAGGATCAGGCCCTTACTGTATAATTTGAATATGCCCCTCATCCTACCAGATCCATGCTGGAAACCAGAAGTGCACACATGAGCTGTACACACAGCTTGCTGGAAAAATGCCCACATTTCATGGTTTTGGATCTGGTCTTTGGAGATCAAAGTCAATTTTCTATCCAAGCTAAGGCAAGCTCCCATACAGAGAGAAGGACTGAACATAAATGAGAAGCCAAAGTTATATCCGTGACAGAATGCTGTAAAATGTATCAAATTTTGACATGCTCAAGTATTCAGCACTGTGTCTAAGCTTCAGAGGTCCCCTGGCAAAGAAACAGACCAGTGCCTTGCACCTTGTGACTAGTGAACATAGGTTTGGTCAAAGAACCCAGAAAAATTGTCCAGATCAGCACCAGGACAGGTCTTCCATGCATCTTCATCTTGACTTCATCTTGGCTGTGCGTGTCTATCCCTCGGCCTCTACATCCTGGTCAATGTGCATGTATTTTCAAAGTAGGTGTTAATCTTAACCAATATTTTTAAACTCAGAACCTTTTTATTTTTCATAATCCTTAAATAAGAAAGGCAACTATGACTTGAATAACCATTGATACTGTGCCTTTGTTTTTGAATTGGGTAGCCGTATGGAGGTAGCACTTGTAACAACAGATGAAATATTTCCATCTTAGTAATAACATCTCAGTGTTGAATGAAAGGCACTGCATTTGTGCTGAGAGGAACCTTTAAATGCCCTCTTTCTTCTTAAATCATCAAGTACTGACATAAAAAAATCTCTTTATAAGTCTTTTAATTCTCTGTTCCAAACTAGCAATTTTCTTTGCAATAATGTCAGCACAATCAAGTTATAATTTTATTCTCTGTTTTAATTTTGGTTTATGTAAATCAATCCCAGAAAATTAAGAGAACACTATTAAATCTTGTTATACTATCATGCATTAAATAGGTTTATATTTGATAAAATCAAGAAATGAATATGAATACAGGCACATTTTTATTAAAGTACAGTGCATTATCAGTTTGAAGCGAAAAAGGTTGAATAAAAATGTTTTATGATTCATTTATTATTTATTGTTATATATAGTAAGTATGTAATAAAGCACACATATCCTGTGCCTTCTATTACCAAATAAATAAGGATTTAAAAAGTTGATATGTTAAAAAGTTATCTTACTGTTTTTGCGATGGTTGACAGGAAGCAGAGTTTTAGATTATTCAATACAGACATTTCAAAGTAAAAGTAACAAATTCATCTCATCACGTTCTTAGTCTTCCCTTCATGTGATGAAATATGAGAATTAATATCCGCTAAACTGCAATGAGCTGACCCTCTACAATGTCAGTCTCTATACATTGGCCCAGATCCAGAACAACGTTCTCATGTGTATTTACGCCTGGCGGAGACGTAAAAACGCTATTTTGCAGTGTAAAAACAACTATGTATAAATAGTGCTACATACATTTCATACTTCAAGATATTAGGGGCTCTGTCCTGATCAGGAAAGCTTTGCCTTGATTGGGGCAGAGTCAGGGAAGATTGTTCATTTACCTGTTTGTTGCTATGCAATGCACCAATGAAGAGTGCTATGAGCAGCTGACAGCAATATGCACAACCATTTTAAACAGAGTAGAAGGAGTTAAAGTGCTGCCCAGCAGTGTCAGAGTGCTAGGTATATAAAAGGGTGTGTCCATACCAACTTTATGTATGAGACCACACTCCTTTTATGGCATTGCCACTACTTCCATCCCAACCCTCATAACTTCATTGGTTGGAGATATGGGGCCTGATCCAGAGCTATGCTGGGCCGCTGTCCGTAAGTACGGCCAGCGTAGCTCTGGTGCACTCCCCCGATACTCCCCCTCATGGCCAGTGTAATTACACACTGTTGCGCCGGCTGAAGGCAACCTTAACTTCAGCCGGCGTAACAGTGGGTAATTACGGAGGCCACATGCTCGTAAGTCCCTAACCCAGCCCTCCCTTCCTGATTTCTCTCCCTCCACCCACCTACCTTCCGTAACTACAGCGTAGTTACGGAGCTGCCCGTCCCTTCCTCCGCAACTACACTGTAGTTGTGAACGCCAGATCCAGGGCACACAGATTCTTGGATCACCCCGGGCAACATCTGCCTGGCGCATGCGCAGATCGGTAGATATGCCGATCTTTCAAATCTGCCCGCCGTAACTACTCAGGCCTTTGGTACTTATCATATAACCATGTACATCAGTGGGACAGGGACTGCATCTCACTTCCAAAATGCCTTTTTGGTATGAGGTGAGAACTAGTTGATACCAGTCAGTCAAAACATAGAAATCTCTGACAGGTAAGGTATATAACCTCAATTATCACTTTACAATTCCACCTGCCATGGATATATTATATTGGATATATTAGGCAGCAAGTAAACAGTCATTTCTTGAGCTGATGTGAAGCAGCAAAAATGGCCAATCTTAAAGAGCTGAGTGACTTTGACAAGGGCCAAATTGTGTTGACAAAATGGGTCAGAACAGCTTCAAAATGGCATGTCATGTGGAATGCTCTTGGTATCCATTGGTTAGAACCTACCAAAACTGGTCCATGGAAGTACATCTGGTAAACCAACATTAGGACTGTGGGCCTTAAAAGATTTATTGATGCACATGAGGAGTGAAGGTTGGCAAATCTGGTTTACTCTTATGGAGAAGCTACTGTAGCACAAATCAATGAGAAAGTTAATGCAGGCTATAAAAGATATGTGTCTGAACACACAGTGCATAGCAGCTGGCTGCATAACCAGATGCCAGACCATGGCCTAGATCCTGGACTACGGACACCAGGTAAATTACACACTCTGCATGTGTAATTCACCTGTCAGCTATGATGACATCATAACTATGCTAGCGTACCGGCAGGCATACGTAAAATAATGTTAGTTATTTAAGCTGGCCGGTATGTTAAAGGGGCCGGACATGTTTTTACGTCTGCCGTATCTTTGCCATATTGAGCAGGGACTGCAGGGGGCGTGCACTCCCTGCTACGCTGTCGTAATATGTTTATGCTGACCCTGGTCCACTTCCTAAAGTACATACAACTGGCACACAAGCCACAAAACTGGATCATGAAGTAATGAAAGAAGGTGGCTGGTCCGATGAATTATGATCAGGTGTGTGAGCAATGTTTTCCTGGGGAAGAGATGTCATCAAAATGCACTATGGAAAGAAAGCAAGGCAGAAAAAGCACTGTGATGCTCTGAGCAATGTTCTGATGGGAAACCTTGGATTCTGGCATTCATATCGATGTTACTTTGAAATGTACCACCTACTTACAATGCTGAAGAGCAAGTACAAGCAGTGGCCTGCTTCGTTCAGCAGCATAATGTACACTGCTACTCTGCAAAAATCTGTTCAGGAATGGTTTTAGGAATATAAAAAAGGTCTGGATCCACAATTAAGAAATTAATCTTAATTTACGTGCACTACGTACCTAAATCGGTTCTGAATAGGTAATGCGCATGAGGAGCACCTATACTTCAGCAATGGAATGCAGCTGCCTGATGCTGCATTCTGTGTGCATTAAGGTCCTGGGCACAGAACCACCTTCCGCACATAGGAGAAAGGGGGCGAGTACCGTTCTCCTACATGCAGGATGTTGGATACCAAAACCTGTAATTTAGCCACTGTAATGGATATTACACAATATTATTACACAATACTGTTCAGGTGGTTTTAATATATTGACTGACTGGTGTAAATCCGTGATTAAAACCAAAGATTCAAATGTTGTAATAGGAATAAGTGATTGACATAATAGATTATGGTTGTGATGTAGTTCCAGTGCCTTCTGGAGTCCTGTATACTGTTGGCATACAGTAAGAGTAACAAGATACAAAAAGGAAATATTTCTATCTATTAATAATAAAAATATAATGTGCTAATGTTGAGCCTACCACTTTTGCCCTATAGGTTGCATTAAACACTATAATATAATAAAACATGTCATTTTTTTTCTTTGCAAAAGAGTTAAATATTTTATTACAGCATATTTTGTCATTCACACATGTAAAGTGTAAAATCTCAACATTACATGGTACATTAATTCTTGTAAATGTAATGTCTTGAGTACTTTATATTAATACTATTTTTCAAATAAGTAAATCATAGTTGTTCTCATCAGATTTAGCTAAGTACAAAAGTCAAATAAGTTAGTCATACTGTATATATAAAGAAGTTTGTTGTTCGTTGGCATACATCTTTAACACCCCTACGTTGGTTGGGATGAAACCAAAACAAGGTGGTCAAGTTAGATCCGGTTAGACCTCCTGTTGGTATACACTGGGCAGAACTTTGACCAGGGAAATCTGTACTGAGCCTTCCACTAGATGGATTTGGCACTTAGCAGTTAGCAGTGGTGACTATGGTCCGGATTCACACCTAAAAAGGTGTGTGTATTTTTAAGAATAGATTTTTAATAATGTATCTACTGCGCATGTGCAGTTGTGCATTTACGCAATCTATGTACCAGTTAGTATTTAAAGACCGCACAGAGTAGTTGAGTAGAAAAGAGGCATGCTTATGCCACCTCGGGACGGATTTAGGTAGAAGTGGGAGGGGTAGAGATTTGGATTAGCCAGGGAGGGCGGGGTGGAGATGGGAAGAGGCATTCTCCGTGTGCAGTTTCCTTCTTAAGAAGGAAACTACGCACAGTTAGTTAAGTGCCATAATGCACCTAAAAAGGGGGGGGGGGGGGGTTGGGGGGAAAAGGGGGGGGGGGGGGTTAGGGGCTGCACAAGGGAGTTAGGGGCGGACCTTTAGATCCAAGTGCAGGGTTTTTCCATATATATATTTCACCTTTTGAAGAGGCAGGGGGGCCCCAAAAACATGAGTGTACCCAGCCCCCAGATTTCTGTTGCCGGGCCTGGTCAGCCCACTCAAGGGGGTATATTTACAAAGGGTGATTTTTGCTGTGGAATTCAATTCACAGCGTATCGCAGCGATTTTCTAGCGATTTGCAGCGTGAATTCACCGAATTCACTAAGCTGCAATTTTTAGGCGATTTTTTTCCAACTCACACGAGATGCTGTGAGTTTGCAAGGGGTAAATCGTGGTGCTTTTCTATTGAGAAAAAAAAATGCAGCATGGTTGAAAGCCTTAGCCATGCTGTGCTGTTAGAACTACAAGGCTCAGCATTGCTAAGCCTTGTAGTTCTATCAGCGTCAGCATGGTAAGGCTTCTATGTTTTGTGCACACACTATTTTATTTTATCACACGGAGCACACAGTGCAGCATGATTAGAAGCCTTACCATACTGATGTTGATAGAACTACAAGGCTAAGCAATGCTGAGCCTTGTAGTTCTATCAGCACAGCATGGCTAAGGCTTTCATCCATGCTGTGGTCGTGTTTGACACTCAGAAAAACACAATCTACAAGATCGACGTGTTTTTCTGGCTCGCAGGGTGAATTGCCACTAACTCGCCTCTATGCAAGGGCGGATTGTTGAGAATGCAATAAATAAATGCAATATATAAAACTTATGCATAAGAATTAACACAAAAACGGCACAGTGCTCCACAAATATAAATAAGAGCATCTGGTTAGCTACCTCATAAGAGACTATCTTTGTAGTAAAATAGGTACATTGTATAAAGGAGTAATACAGTGTGATTTAATATAAAGATCCTGCCCATTAGGGGGCAACCATTTATTTAAATGATGACGTCAGTTACACTCTGGCCTCTGACGTCATCATTTAAATAACAGGCTGCCCCCTAGTGACAGAATGGCATTTGCAGAAGAAGAAAGAAGAGGAAGAGGAGCCAGACCCCGACGTGGCAAGATCTGAAGAGCCAGAGGAGCAAGAGCTGAAGGGGAGAAGACTGCAAGCAAGCCGACGCCAGGACTCCAAGCAACAGATGAACATTCTTCACATCTAGCAAGTCTTCCCAAGACAGATGACAGCAAACGGTGAGTGAAAAAATGTTTTTAATATATTTATTACTCCACACAATACATTACATGACACTTAGTATAGGACACGGACCACCAGAGGTAAGTGGACACATTAGGGGTTCTATACTAGGGGTTAATATTAGTTAGGGAAAAAGTTTATTACACATGAACACATTGTATTTTTTATCAGTATGTTTTGTGCACACACTATTTTATTTTATCACACGGAGCACACAGTGCAGCATGATTAGAAGCCTTACCATACTGATGTTGATAGAACTACAAGGCTAAGCAATGCTGAGCCTTGTAGTTCTATCAGCACAGCATGGCTAAGGCTTTCATCCATGCTGTGGTCGTGTTTGACACTCAGAAAAACACAATCTACAAGATCGACGTGTTTTTCTGGCTCGCAGGGTGAATTGCCACTAACTCGCCTCTATGCAAGGGCGAATTGCTAAAAGATGAGTTAATGGCGATTTGACTGCGAGTTAGTCAAACCGACCTTTATGAATACTGGGAGTTATATGTCTTACATTGAAAAAATCACAGTCGCGATTTTTGGGATGTCGATTTTCCAGAGGCCTAAACTCATGTGAGTTTACCTTTTGTGAATATGGTGATTTCATTCTCACTGCAAACTCACGTGAGTTTAGGTGATTTCTGCAAAATCACCCTTTGTAAATATACCCCATAGACAAAGATTTATTGTACACAGAGTCCACCATGACATTGTGTGCTGGCCTAGGGAGAGACATATCACAGAAGTGCCATGCTTCTGTCAGTATACTTCTATGACTGAGTACTGTAGACAGGTATCAGGATCTCTCAGGGGGTCAGGTATGGTACCACTATCCTTATTTGTTACAGGGTCACTGGGTGTAGAGGCCTCCCCATCCCCAGAATCCAATGAGATACTTATGCCAGGGACAATACATATTTTTACCAGTTAGCACTCAGATCTAACTGGATCTCTATTATTATATTTCAACCAAATACACAGCTGCAGATTTTGGAGGCAGTAGGAATTTATACAATCCTGGACTTAACCCAGTGTTAGGGTCAACAGCAGCTATTTTCAATACATTTTCTAAATGTATCCAATACTTCCTCCAAGATGTGCTCATGGCAGAACCTAAGGCTCAGTAACACTCAAGAAACACTTCTGACAACATCACTTCTGAGGTTCTTTGTGTTCAGTGAACACTATTATAGGTGCCATGAGAATCTAAAGGTCAGGTAGCTTTAGGTAGCAGTTGGTGTGTCCCCAAGGTTTGTTTGTATTTAAAAACCTTATTTGAAAGAATATGCAAAAATAAATAATTAAACAAGCATACAACAAACTAATTTGTTTTCCTTAGGTGCAAGTTGCACTAGTTTTCTCCTAAGCCATTATTAATGAGTGTGGTTCTGCAATACAATGATTTTTATTTAGAAAAACCGACAGCTCAATGCAGATTGCCGGCAGCTACAGACAGTCTGCATTTTAGAAAGTACCGGTGATGCAACCCGTGGAGTCACAAAGAAACAACTGCCAAAAGGTAAGTGTTTAACCTAACACTACCCTTACCCTCCCCATTCTTGAAACCTAACCCTAATCTTGCCATTCTTCAGTCATAATCCTAATGCTCCATGCCCCGCAGCATAACCCTAACCCTCCATGCCCCAACCTTTTACTCGCCACAGCACTAACCCTATTCTACCTACCTCAAACACTGCTACTGTGAATGAAGAAAGAGGTTCATATTCCCAATAGCAAAGTTCCATTAATCTAGTGACTGTATCAGGTGTGAAATTCGGCCCCTCGGACCGGAAACAACATCACATTATTAATATATTCCCTTTCTTGCATGAGCGGGTTAAGAGCTATTTTTTATAACAATATTACAAATACTCAGTAAAACATGCTGTACTAAATGTTTGAGTGCTCACCTGGCATTGTTTTCTCTGTTACTGATACAGAGGATAGCAGGGAGAAAGATGGATCTCTGAGATTTGCCTGATAAAACATGCATTCCAGAAAGTCAAATGTAGGTGATGATGTCAACACATGAACATATTTACATTGGAGCATGCTGAATAATAATATCATACTTGCACAATTTGTCATCTGGGGCATATATTACATTCCTATTCAGTCTAAGTTAGGGGCTTGTAACGCAGACATTTAAAAATGTAAAAAGACAAAAATCACATCTGATATTTATGCTGTATTAGATACTCTGAAAAACATATTTCTGCTGATATATGTAAGATTATGTGAGATCATATTTCAGCTTGTATGTTATGCATTGCAGGGAAGTGACTAGAATCTTATTCTATAGTGAGCCTTAAACAGGTTAAAATGTGTCTTGTGTCTAAAGGTTGGATTTTATTTCAGCTCTGCCTCATGCCGTGTTTAGAATGCCCTGCGGATAAAGCATTGACATTAAATACTGCAAAATAAATGGTGTTCTCAGCTGTGACAAGGCCTGTAAAAGAGATGCTTATCTAGGGCTACTGCAAATGTAAATCTTTTGATGAAAAGATGAAATAGTTTGTCATGCAAAGACCTTTCCATACATATTCTGAGCTATTAAACAAAAAAGTATCATTTTACAATTTGTTTTATTAGAAAGTTTTCTAAGAAANATAATTTGCTTTTCACCTATTTCCTGAATCACACTAATTACAGTCTATTCATATTCCCTGTGAAATAGCCATTCCTTTCTCTGATAAGGGCTTATTTCACAGAAATTCTTATTGCTTTGTTACATTGCTTGGCTACCGTTGAATAACATGAAATAGGGAATCCTATTTAGCACTTCTCTGATTTAGCACTTTTTGGCATTAAACTGTAGTTGCAACACTCTTGACCATTCTTCCAGTCTAGTTACATAACTTTTTTGCGTGTACTTGGTGTGTCCACCCTGTGACATAACTTTGTGACATCTGAAAAAAAGAATACATCCCCCTCAAAATTCTGCATAATGGGCCTGGCTTAAGTCCAACAGGAGAATTACGTACAGCGTGTACGTAATTCCCCTGTCTGGTAGGTTGTGTGCATGCACACAGCCTTCTTATGACATCATAACGGTCGTCGTACATAACGTACGTTATGTATGCTGGCTGTTACGTAAAAGGTGCTGCCCTTACTTTTACTACCAAGAGTAAGGAGTGCAGAGGGCGTGCACTCCCCGGTACGACCACGGCCGTAATGACCTTGCACATAGGTGAGGATCCAGCCCAATGTCACCAATAAAGAAATTACATTTCTATTAACCAAACTAGTAACCTTTTAATCCTTTAGAAGGGATTCCAATTACTACTACTGTTGAGGATTGTTACACAGGTATGGCCCTTGCCCATACACAGAAATGTACATAGAAAGAGCCACATGATCATATCAGTTGGATGGGTACAATGATACATACAAACGTACAGTAAATAGAAAGAGCCATATGGTCCATTCAGACTGCCCTGTTGTTTATACTATACGGACCCTAGAACCTATTTTACTCTCAATGGGCCAGATCCAGAGCTATGTTTCAATTACGTTTCAAGACGTAGCGTATTTACTATAATAATTTACTATCGTATGTACTTTGGCCATTTTACGCTTGCCGAACCCAACCTTAACTTTACATAGCATAAGTACTGACGTACATACAGGCTACACGTATGTGCCTGCCTAAGCACGCCCATACTGTATGATTTAAATGCCTCACCCCGCCTCCGAAGCATAATTACAGGTGTCGTATGGTTGGCACGCCCCTTCGTAAATAGTTACGCTGTTGATACTAGCCTGGCACGTACGTTTAGATTTACAAGGTGTAACATCTGCCGCGCGCATGCGCAGAACATACAAAACAGCATTTTTACGTCAGCGGCTAGCGTAAATACACTAGCATACCTATTTCTGGATCTACCCCAATTTGTTTAGAGATTTAGGATATCCTTATATTTTTCTCAAGCTCATTTTCTAGTGTCAGATTTATTAAGCTGCGGGTTTGGAAAAGTGGAGATGTTTCCTATGGCAATCAATCAAATTCTAGATCTCACTTTTCTATTACATACTAGAGAATGTCAACTAGAATCTGATTGGTTGCTATGGGTACGTCTCCACTTTTCCAAAGCTTAGTAAATCTAGCCCCTACTATGTTAGCCTCTACCACCTCAGTTGACAGGTTATTCTACTTAACAATTAACATTGAAGTAAGTGAAGTAAATTCTATGCACATTTCGGGACAGATTTACTGAGCTGCGGGTTTGGAAAAGTGGAAGTTAGGTGTCATCAGCCTTCACAGGCGACATCGGTACTCTGGACTGGCTACTGCTCCGTCTGGTCCAGGTGTGACGATCCTTCCTCCTGGCTGTCTCTCACTAATGACTCCTGTCACTTATGGGCCATATTTATACCCTCCTGTCCTGATGTAGGCGTGAGTGCCGATTTCTAGGAAATTGAAACTCGCCATAGCGATTTTATCTACGGCGAGTTTCACAAACTCTCATATCCAGCCATTGTAGTCTGAATTTACTTTAGTAAAGTACTTTAGCAGGCAATCTCCGATGAGTTTAATTAAATCGCCTTTAGAAAATCTTGCCCCTTGAGTTCAAATGAATCATTATTAAAGAAAAACATGTTTTTTATTGTTTATATTTATTGTGCAAATTAAAAAATTTGTGATAGCCCCTTTTTTCTATATTATAGAGATTTTGAAAATAGTGAGCTTATTCATCATCACATGATTTTAAATTATTGCAGTTAAGTCATTTATATAGCCATCCTAATCTTTAACAACCTCAACCTTCTTGCATTATATTAATATAAACATGGTTTACTGATTCATATACTGTCTCATCTGCTGCACTTTCATATGACATATTCCATTGTACTCATGCCTCCAGGCCTAGAGACAGGAAGGGGGGGGGGGGGGCTGTTAGGGAGGTGCGGTTGTAACTACTTATTTTCTAAACTTGTATGTTCACTGTCCTACCCAAAGTCCCTTCACTTATTTTCACATTCTATCAGTCCGTACACATCTTCAACTCTTTTTATCTGTGTGTGGCTGTGAATTATATGATTTTAACATCCCCATTAACAATCCTGCAGTCATGGACTCAGATACTTGGGTATCTGGGTGGGGGACCCTTGGGTTGGTAGGTGAATAGTAAGCTTGGGGTAAGCTTATGTTGGCTTTGCTCATTGACAGAGGCACAAGGAGAAGCAGGAGTAGATGCAACTGGACCTTAAAGGGCTGGGCAGCTTTGGAAAGTAGCACAAATCCTATTGGTTAGAGTCAGAACTGCAAGGGAACTTAAGTAAGCGCCAGCACAAGGGTAGAAGTCCAGTACAGAGAAAGTTGTGGAGAAGGTGAGCAGTGTTATGAACTGGAATTGATGACTCTGTAAAGCGGTATTAGCTTTAACGGATGATGCTGCGGTGATGGTAAGCCCTACAGTTAAAGTAGCAAGGGTTAACCTGGAAGCATGATGAGCTACAGCTGTGAAATTATAGCAGTCTGAGCAGCATAGGTTAACCTGGAAGCTTGATAAGCTACTGAACACTAATGCTGACACAGGAACATATACTAGAGTACTTGTCGCACTAGCAATGGTAAGTCTGTTCCATGGATATACTGTAAATAGGGTGCACTCAGTGGGCCTGATCCAGACTTAAGCTTGTTTTACGTACACAACTGTAGCCAAGTTATGCACTACTAAGTTTAATGCACTCCCCCTGGCACTCCTCTCACACGGACGTAACTTAGCTGACTTATGTGTTCAGAACCCTGACTTAACTTTTCCTTGTATATATATAATATATATACAGGGCACCCATATATATATATTGCCAGGGTACCCAGCTCCTCAGACCCTGTTCAGACTGCTGCTTAGACCTGGGAAATTTCTGAGTCAGGCACGTTCATACTGAACACGGGTCTGCTCTGGCATCACACTGTGTCATTTGTTTACTGTTGCTCTGGCAACATATATGATTATAT
>WWET01002074.1:92165-104431 GCA_011038615.1 Limnodynastes dumerilii
AAGGTGACAATCAGATTGGCTGGATACAAAGAAGGGGCAATAATACTGGTTGGACACAGAAGGAAGGGGCAGAAGGCTGGTTGAATACAGAGAAGGAGGGGGTATAAAGCTGACTGGACACAGAAGGAGGGGCAATAAGACTGGTTGCACACAGGAGGAGGGGTAATAAGGCTGACTAGATGGAAATAAATAGGGGGCAATTTTGCTATATGTTATTGTGAAGCAGAGGCCCCCCCACGATATAGTTTCCCAGGGGCCCCCACAGACCTTAATCCGGCTCTCGGGGACAGGCTGCTGTGGACCTGCATTAACGGTGGTCTGCTTTGACCTGTTAATGTACAGCTCTAAGCTGCAAGTATCGGCAGTAGAATACCACCGATACCAGCAGCTGCAGAGCAAGGGTAACTATTGGTGGGCCCCATCAGCTCCGGGCTGTCTCCCCCAATGGCGACCCTGATAATGGACACGAAACTGTGTACAGTGGATTTTCTATTTAAAATATAAAATTGGAAGTCTTAATATATACATAACTATTTTATCAATACATAATGTGCTAAATATTTCATGTACAGATCTAATTAGTTTACTAAAACTTGTAAAGTGGCAATGCAGCTAAACTAATTTCCCACCCCTGCAACAAGGGTAGATCCACTCTTGCAAACAGGTTAACTGTCAGAAGGGTATACTTTTAGCAACACAATATATTGTGAATGATTTGTTAAGCACAGTTTATTGTAATCTTATGTATAAGTATTTTTATGGTTCACAAATACAATAGTTTTCCTATGATTACTTTCACTAACATGCCCAGATGCTAACATATTTCTTGTTTTACAATGTTGCAAAGCAAGCAGCTTCCAAAGTGGCAGCACCTTCCCAACAGATAGCACCAAACAGAATATACACCATGTATTTCAGTGCTCCTCAACCTTTTCTCACACTTGGCATACCTAAGCCCTTCCAAGAATTCCATGACACACCAAAAGCAAAAATATACAAAAAAAAAGCAAAAATTACAAAGTGCATACACAGAAATTACATTTAATTGTTATTTTTTATTTGATAAATTTAACATCGCAGCTAATAATTTTTTTCTTATAACTAATATTAACTATGTTAGCTTATAATTATAACTCATATTAACTTTTAACTTATTGCTCCCTAATTCTGTGTCCATTTATTTTTATTGCCCCCTCCTTCTGTGTCCATCCAGCCTCATTGCCCCCTCTTTATTTGTGTCCAGTCAGCCTTATTGCCCCTTCCTTCTGTATGTCCAGCCAGTCTAATTGCCCTTTTTTTTGTGTGTGTCCAAAAAGCCTTATTTCCCCATCTTTCTGTGTCAAACCAGCCTTATTGCCCCTTCTATGTCCATTCAGTCTTATTGCCCCCTATTTGTGTCAAGCCAATCTTATTGCCCCCTCCTTCTGTGTCCCACTAGCATTACTGCCCCTCTTTATTCAGTCTTATTGCCCCCCTCTTTATGTGTGTGAACCCAGCCTTTGATCTCCCTCCAAGTCCAGCAAATCCCCATTCTAAATACTCAGTACACTTACCTTTCCTTTCTCCAACTCTCTCCTCTTCAAAATTATGAGGCTGACGTGACCTTGGGTGATGCTAGCGCCATTTGGTAGAGCCGCGGCTGTGAACAGCACAGCCAGCTCTTGTGCTGGAGTTTGCAATTAGGGTTGGAGCCTCAGGCACCGGGGGGCAGTCCCCCCCTTGATCTGCCATTGCCAGCGGCACACTTAGAAACTTCTTGCTGGACACCAGTTGCGGAGCACTGCTGTATTTCTTCAGTTTTTGTGTTGTGGAAAGTGGGTCAAAAAAGGATAGCCAGTCTACAGCGTACTATATACAACCAGTTATATTGTGGGTTAAAGACACGGGGCTGGATCCAGACTTAAGAAGGAGCTTGAAATTAAGAGAGGAAATTTACTCCTGGGGAAAACCATGTTGATTTCAGGGGGAGTCAAGTTAATTGTATTCTTTGCATGCAGGGATATATCTTTGCTTTTGTTTATTGCACACAGATAATGACCAGTTTTACTATTAAACTGCTTATTAGACTTGGGTTGGAAAACATCAACTCTCAACTCTAATACTGTTTGCAACAGATAAAATATGACTCCCCTGAAATCAACATGGTTTAGCCTGGTAGTAACTTTCCTCTCCTAATTTCAAGCTCCTTCTTAAGTCTGGATCCAGCTCAAGGAGAGCTATTACATCAGTACTACAGTTTCAGGGTTATTAGGAATGAAATCAGCCAGTTATGACTTATTGGATGCTGTCTGCTATCACTTGTTAGAGAAGCAGCAGCTGAGAGACAGAATCTCACATATTATAGATATATCCTGTTCCTTATTATATCCAGAACTCCTTTTTTGTAGTAACAGGAACTTGTATATATATATATAAAAAAAAAAGAATGATTGGATTAGACACAATTCCCAGTTTTCTTATATTGCTGGTTCACACAAAACAGAACAACTAGAATAAATAGGTAACAAATAAAACCTCTTCAGGAAGTGAGAAACTCTCTAAATGTCACTTATGTATGGCACAGGGACAGTATTATGTCTTTGGGAACCTAGGCAAATTTTCATCTATACACCACCAGCTTATTCCAAAGGTGAGGAACATCTACATAGGATGTTTAAACTTTATTGGTAAACATTAGAAATATAGTAGCTCAGCATGTATAGCATAACATATGGGTGGCTACCAGTGCAGCAGCTAAGCACCAATGTCGGGTATTAGATGACACTAAAAGATTGTAACAGTGACCACCACACATTGCACAGAGCCAACTAATGGCCACCACACATTGCCGAGAGCGCACCAGTGACCGCTACACAATACAAGGAGTACACCAGTGACCTATACACAATACAGAGAGTACACCAGTGACTGTAATACAAAACATGGAGCACCAGTGACTAGACCTTACATGACAAAACTAAAACAAAATTAATAAGGATTTTATTTAATGAAATTGCAAAAAAATAATAATAATAATTTCATGTTTTATTACTAAATAACATAAAACTGATAAAGCAGGTCACTCAATGATTGATGTGTAAAATTTATCCTGTAATAAAAATAAAATTAAAAAAACAACACATTTTTTTTAAAATGTTAAAGTTTTGTTTTTATTTGCTCTTATACTGACTCACATGATGCATTTTTCCCAGTTAGCACTAAGTTAACCCCCCACCTCAGTTCATTCTATTTTAAACTCCTGGTCTTGTTTAAATTACATTAACCCCCATTAAGTTAACACCAAATAAACTCTACTTTTAGTTCACACTAATTTAAACACACTTAGGACCTGATTCACACTTAAGAAAGTTCTAAAAATAAGAACCTAAAGTTACTCCTGAGCAAAACCATGTTGTTTTCAGGGGGAGTCAATTTAATTGTATTCTTTGCATGCAGGAATACATCTTTGAATAGCTTACTGAAAACAGATACTGACCAGCTTTACTATTACACTGTTATTTAGACTTGGGCTGGGAAATATCACCTCTCAACACTAGTACTGTTTGCAACAGATGAAATATGACTCCCCCTGCAATCACCATGGTTTAGCCCAGGAACTTAAAGTCACTCCTGGGCATGGTGATTGCAGGGGAGTCATATTTCATCTGTTGCAAACAGCACTAGTGTTGAGAGGTGATAATTTCCAGACCATGTCTAAATAACAGTGTAATATTAAAGCTGGTCAGTATCTATGTGCAGCAAGCTATTCGAAGATGTATTCCTGCATGCAAAGAATGCTATTAACTTGACTCCCCCCAAAAACAACATGATATTGCCCAGGCGTAACTTTAAGTTCTTATTTTTAGAACTTTCTTAAGTGTGAATCAGGTCCTTAATCCTCAACTATACCTAATACTAAACTAACCTCTCTAACACATTTTACAAGTCACTCACCTCTACTGTAAATCCTCTCCTTTCTCCTATGTTGCAATGCCCTGATTCCAATCTCTTTAATTCCTCCAGACTCCAAAGCAGCTAGCACACAGCACACAGGAAGTGAACAGGGGGACCCCTCCCATAGTGCCTTAAAAGAACAGAGGCAGTGTTTGCTCATTCATTGCAGCAGAGATCACCTGATGCTGGCTTAGATTTTGTAGAGCACACAAGCCACAGCTCAGCTCCTGGCATCAGAAATCAAATGCTAGAAGGGCAATGCCAACCACCTCAGGTCCGATGCCCTTGGCAGTTTCATAAAGCCAGACCTGCCTCGGTAGTGTAAGTTTCTTGTCTAGAGATATAAAGAAGCTGAGGAAACTCAATGCTTACACCAACAAATAATTTCATGTTAAACATTATCTCTTTGTTGGCAATAACCTTTATTTTTAGTGCTGGTTTTACAGAGAAAGACTGGGTCTCAGATAACATCTTGCGTTTCTAATTGCATTGTATCTGACCACTAGTGTTGAGACAGAAATTTTAATGGGTTTTTGTGACATTATACCCCTATAGGCTGCACAGATATACCTCATTTTTCAGTACTATGTTGCAACAGCAATAACATGTGATCTACTGAGTGGGAAAACAGTATGTACTATATAAAACATAATTGTGTACAAGAACAGCAATTAAGCACTCAAATTCCATTATTATACTTCTCCTCCAAGATGATGATTGCACATAATTATGTTCATTCAATGTACTTTTTATAATCTTGTGTAAAATGCCATAATATGATATTATTTCAAGATGTTGATCATTTAAACATTTTACAGCCTATAAACTTCATTTTCTCAATTACAGGCTGTTGTCTATACCATGCATAATGAAAGCTAAAACTGTTTATTGCTAGTGCCTGCAACACACAGAGTTATAGTTAAGGTTGCATAATGTTAGCATTAATTGGCAGCATATGAAAACTGTCAAAATGGAGGACATTTTCAAAAGCATTTTTTTTAAGATGTAGTGTAGGAGAGAAAGTATCTGTCAATTTATGGTTTTAATTACTTTTGTGCCTTAAGGGAATAAGCTCAGCAGTGGCCGAGCAAAGTCTATAGCCACCAATAGCAAATATCGTTCAAGTTATAATTTAAAAGATACCACAGTAAGTGCGACTGCACAGATCACCACCATAACTAGCCATTAACTAAAAGAACATGGGGGCTTATTAAGAGTTTGAGGGTAAGGGCAAAACAGGTGCAACTCAGCTAAAACAGGGTTGCTGACTCTCCCGGAATATCCGGGAGACTCCTGAAATTTCGTCAGTTCTCCCGGTATACCAGGAGAGCTGACAAATCTCACCAGCCATCAATTACTTCTGCAATCCCTAGCGTTACTAGGGATGTGCGTGGCTTGATGATGTCATTAAGCCCCATCCATCCCCTAAAACGCTAGAAAATACAGGAGTGATTGACAGGGGGGGGGCTTAATGATGCAATTTGCATAAATTACGTCATTAAGCCCCACCCCTTGCAGAAATCTATGGCTTCCCTCTGGGTTCTCCCGGAGGGAAGTTCTAAAAAGTTGGCAACCCTGAGCTAAACCATTTCACAATGTGAGGGGTGCTAATTAATTTTAAATATTTTCGATGCAGGGAAAATATGTTACTTTTTGCACATAGAGCTCACACACGGTTTAGCTTTGTGTGTAATCTATAAATTAGAGTTGAGCTAAGAAACATCATCTCTCAATTCTAATTCTGCTTTCACAATATAAATTTGCCTCCCCTTGCAGTTCAAAATGGTATTGCTAAGGTTTACTCTTGCACCTAAAAAAGGTGCAAGTGCAGCTCTGAATCATCCCCATAGTAAACACTTCATTAAACAATTAGCACAGCTATGTGTATTCATTAGCAACAGTGGTTAGTAACAGTATATAATTGTAAACCTACAAATGGCCCAACAGGAATTAGGAATGCAAGGAATTATTCAATTAGCCAAGTAGATGTGGAATCTATGCAACTGCATCTGGTAAAGGCTCAAAACCAATTTCTCCTTGTATCTTCATGGAACATGAGGAGGATTAGGCAGTATATACTCTATGCTGAAAGCATACCAGAGGCACACCACTTCTAATTTAATGGATGCATTAATTAAGTCTAATAGAAGAAATTAAATAAAGAACATGACAAATAAACAATCTTGGACCATATTCTCAGTTAGGATTGCATTCCGTATGGCAGACTCCGCTGCGGAGGCTAGCTTAAGGATTTTGAGATCCACAAGTCTGCATATAGGAGAGCAGGGCACTCCCCCAGCACCCCCCTGCTCTCCTACGTGTTAATAGTGTTTCTGCCAGCATGACTTCTACCTTAAGTATCCCGCATGGAAACCCTTCTGTGCGGGATATTGCATCGTATGTAAGGGCTTAGCCAAGCATTTAATGTACGATTTACATACCTATGCCCACCGTGTTGGGGGCTTTGATCCACATGGAGTGCAGCATTGGTCGGCTGCACGCCGTTGTGGCGATAATGGTACTGCGTGTTACATGCTGCAGGAGAAATCCTAGTAGCCTGTGAAGTTCCCTGTCTGGGTTGCATGTAACTGGTTTCCCTCAGCTGATAGTTAATCAAGTAGCCCTGCCTGAGTGCTGCAGCTGATTAGTGGATTGGACTTAAGCCTGACCCTAATTGTCGGCTTTAGCATTTGGTGTTCCTGCATTTGCCTGCATTCTGATCGTGTTCTCCTTGTGCTTTTGCTTTGCATCGTGCAGGTGCTAGCAACCAAACCTATCCCCACCATCAGGGGCTCTAGTGAATACCTTCTAGTGAAGGCCCTGGTTTAGACTCTGCGCACCAGTGAGAACCTCCCCTGGAGGCTGTAACACTGAGCATACTCTGTACCATTTTTCTACAGACTTCCATACATAGTGTATAGAAATCTGCATTCGGGTTTCAATTATGAATATGGTCCCTTGTAACTATTATTCATCCTCACCTCAACACTGTTGCAAGCAAATTATCAAATTATTTGTAAGCTAAGATGCACCCAACTTACAAGAAGAAACACGTTATATTAAAAAGTTATTGTTGTAAATGTTACAGACTTTGGTGTAGATCCAGAACTGTGCACGCAAGTGAATTTACGCTAGCCGCTAGCATAAAAGTGCCCAGTAGTACTTGCATGCATGCGGCAGATGTTTATGCCACGTAACTCAGAGCGTAAGGGCCAGACACGTATCTTCATCGTAACTATGTACGAAGGGGCGTGCAAGCCATACAACACCCGTAATTATGCTTCGGAGGTGGGGTGAGGCATTTAAATCGTACAGTATGGGCGTGCTTAGGTGCGTAAGTACATTCAACCATTACCGCCGTCAGGAATTACACTTGGAAAAGTTAAGGTAGGGTTGGGAAAGCTTAACACAGCAAAACTACGTATGACTGAGGGAAGTGCCAAGGGGAGTGCATAGTAAATAAGCTAGCGTAAGCACGCTACACTAGGAAACGTAATTGAAACATAGTTCTGGATCTGGCCCACTGGCCCAGATCCAGACTTAAGTATGACAGTGAATTCACGCATGCTGCATTCTTAAATCTCGCTTTGGGAATGCACTGTGCATGGCAGATGTTACGCATCATAACGCTAATCGTACGTAACTTGTTCGTAACTACGTACGAAGGGGCGTGTCATCCCTACGCAAGCCGAAAATACGCATTGTAGGTGGAGGGAGGCATTTAAATTGTACAGTATGGACTGGATTAGGCACTTACGTACGATAAGGCGATAAACACGACCAGAGATATGCATGTAAAAGTTAAGGTAGGGCTTTGAACTCGTAAATCAGCTAAATTACGTGCGTTCGAGGGGAGTGCCCGGGGAATGCATTATATTTAGTAGTGCATAACAACGCTACGCTATCGTACTTAAAGTGAACATAAGTCTGGATCTAGCCCTTTGCAATGTTGCCGAATAAGGAAATATCAGCTACTGTTTTAAAAAAAAAAGTTTTATCTGA
The DNA here is from genome assembly GCA_011038615.1 of Limnodynastes dumerilii. Classification (NCBI taxonomy): domain Eukaryota; kingdom Metazoa; phylum Chordata; class Amphibia; order Anura; family Limnodynastidae; genus Limnodynastes; species Limnodynastes dumerilii. The sequence goes on from WWET01002074.1 coordinate 100,101, forward strand.
AAATGGTGTAAATCAGGGGTCCTCAAACTACGGCCCGCGGGCCAAATGCGGCCCGCTGAGGACATTTATATGGCCCGCCGAGTGTTTATGCCACCGCTGCCTGTCTGTCATTTTTTTTACATGAGTAGGACTGTCATTGGTGGAAGAGGGAGAGGGGGCGGCGGCCGCCGCCGATTGGCTGGCCGGCTGAAGCGTTGGATCATGAGAATTGTTGTCCAGCTGCAATCTAGCTTCAGGCGGTGAGAGGAACCGAACAGCGCAGCCGGACTACAACTCTCATCTCCCAGGATTCAGAGGAAGCCAGGGCATTTGGGAGGGCCGCCTGAGCGGTGACTTGTGGGCAGTGAAGGTTGGAAGCGGGAGCGCAAAGAGCGGGAGAGAGAGTGCGGGAACAAAACATATGTGGATTCACTGGAATAATTTAGATTTAAAGAGCTTCATCTCCATGAACAGGACATACAGCTTTTCCGTAACCCATTTTCTATTGACATTGAAAATGTGGATACAATTTACCCCCATTTTATTTTCGATTTGAAAATTTGGATACAATTTGGAAATGGAACTGGCTGAACTGCAGAATTGTGACTCTCTGAAAGACGCATTCAAGTCAAGCAGCCTTCATCATTTCTATGCATCTCTCCCCTCTGAGACATATCCTCATCTCAGGAACCATGCACTAAAAATGGCAACCATTTTTGGCAGCACTTATGTCTGTGAACAGACTTTTTCTAGAATGAAACATTTGAAATCTCCAACCAGATCAAGACTAATTGATGCACACTTGCATCACTTGTTACGACTAGCAGTAACAAATATGGAACCAGACATTGACCATCTCATGAGCCAAAAGCAGGCCCATAGTTCCCATTGATATACTGGTAAATTGTTGATTTAACTTTACTTCATTTTAAATATTGTATTTGTTCCCGTTTTGTTTCTTCACTTCAAAATAAGATATATGCAGTGTGCATAGGAATTTGTTCATAGTTTTTGTTTTTACTATAGTCCGGCCCTCCAACGGTCTGAGGGACAGTGAACGGGCCCCCTGTTTGAGGACCCCTGGTGTAAATCAATCCAACATTACTACTACTAAGGAAGTTGAAGATAAATTTCACATGGAATAAAGTCATAGATCGTTGAAATGATATAGCAAGGTTCACTGAAAATAATTGTTTACACTATATTTGTGGAGGTGTAATTTATCAGTGAAATTTTAAGTGAAATGGAAATTTCACACCTTTATAAATAGCTGTAACATATCTTATGTATAGGCTGATGTTATCCCAGTGAAAAAAGAGAGGTGTTAAACAAGATTATTTCATATACAGTTACACTTCACAACATTCAAGGGAAAAAAGTAATTCAAATAAAAAAATGTCAGTATACTATTCTCAGAGCTTTAGAAATATACGCTTAAAAAGTTATCGTCCAAAAAGAAAAAGAAAAGGATCAACAAAAATTCTAAAATCAGATTATTTATATAAAGGTAATCTGGTCTTTATGTAACAACAGCATAAAATATTTAAATGTTCCATGCTTTGTAACTTACCATGTGCATTGGTATATTATAGATAGTGTGAAAATCGTAAGACTGTAGAGCATTTTAGACTTCTGTCCTCCAAAATAGAAAACCCGGGTAAAAAAGATGAATATAACCTTTAAATATTGATTGGTCTATATGCAATCTTTTATACAAGTAAATAAACTTATCAGCTTCTCTTATTATATAATGATGTTCAAACCCTATGAAACTTATGTTCTTTTGAACATTTACAGCATTTGTTATAATAATAACATAGGGCCTGATTCACACTTAAGAACGCGATAGGTTCCTAAATATATGCACCTAATAGTAAGGCAACTCCCTCAGCACACCCTTGGTTTTTAAGTTCTTATTTGACTTACGAGTGCCATAGGGCTCCCTTAACTGTAGGTTCGCATTTGAATGCGTAGAGCGTCTACTTAAGAACTTAACTGCATAACCGCACCTTCAGTTGGTCATTTAAATGCCTCTCTCCACCCAATTCTGCGTATCTGTCTAGTTACTTATTCACAGAACGCCCCTTTTTGCGTATGTTACTATGAACCTAGAGACTTTAGGTGCGTAAAGTATAAGGACGTAAATTTGCATGCGTAAGTCCAACGTAAACAGCGTATAAAAGTTACTAAGCATGCGCAGTGCATCCGTTCTTAAATATACGCACCTAAAACTACGCAGATTTTTAAGTGTGAATCAGGCCCTTAGTACTTGTGATTAAATTGTTCAAACACTTTTACTTGTTTAGAAAACCCATTACCCCTTTTTTATTCAAGACTTATTTAGTATTATTCAGTTTGGTTATATTATGCTTCACCATTTATTATATTAAAGCATCTATGGTTTGGTGAATATACTGTTGGAGAACACCCATTATCAGTTTCCCACACTGGGCATGCTCAGAGCTGTGTGTATGCTAACTTCATGCATTCTGACCCCATCCTGAATTTAGAGAATGGGGACTGCACTGAGTTTTTAAGTGGGCATTTCTCTTTATTTACTATATAGAGGTATCCTTTATATGCATATTCATCCACACCTCCCTATTTTGCAGAATTTTGGTGCTCTTGAAGTGGATTTCTTAGGGTAGCTCCAGACAGTCAGACGTCAGGCCATGTAAGTGTTTAAAAAGCACACATACACAGATATCTGAATAGTCCATCGCTAGTGGATCTCTGAAAATCTTCTTATGTTTTGCACACACTTAATATGGGTGCAGTTTGCCACCCTGATAATCTGTATTTGAAAGATCACTTTGCAGCACTGAAGAGACAACTGTCCTCAGATTTTGAAAGTTTCAGCAGAGTGAGAGTCACTTGTGATTGGTAAGTTTTCTTGATCCTAACCCTAACTCTTCCCTTCCCACAACCTAACATTAACCTTTCCTAAATCCTAAACTTAACCCTCCCCTCTCTGCAGCTTAAATTTAACCTTCCGCTAACTATAACCATTCTTGTTCCTGCTGTCTTAACTTAACCCTCCCCTCTCCACAGACTAACCCTAACCATAACCCTCTCCTTATAAACCTAACCCTATTTAGAACCGTTTTGAGATAAGAACATTTGACATTTGCACCTATTTCAATTTTGAAATATGTTTTTATTTAAAAGCATTCGGCACTAATACAGCTACAAATAAACACTACCCCTTATATTAATATTAAATTAACATTGCCCCTTATTTAAATCATAAATAAACATTACCTCTTATATAAATAATTAATATATAAATATTGCCCCTTATATAAATATTAAATTAACATTGCCACTTATATAAATAATCAATAAACATTACCTCTTATATAAATAAATAATCAATTAACATTACCCCTTATATAAATAATCAATAAATATTACCCCTTATAAAAATTAATACATAAACATCGCCCCTTAAATAAGTAAAAAAACTTTGCCCCCTTATATAAATTATTGATAAACATTGCCCCCTTATAAAATTAATGGATTGCCCCATATGTACTTAATTAATAGATTGTCTCAATATATGTATTATTAATAAAGATTGCCTCAATATATACCGTATTTTTCGGACCATAAGACGCACTTTTCCCCCCCCAAAAAGTGGGGGGAAAAGTGTGTGCGTCTTATGGTCCGAATACTCACCTTGGGGTATGAGCAGGTCCGTCGGGACCTGTTCCGCGGGGGGATGCGGTGCATCCAGGCACTCATCCTCCCGCTCCCTGGCTGTCAGCAGCGTAATGAACGCTGCTGTGACAGCAATGTAAGGTGCTCTCATCACTCTGATGAGAGCGCCTTACACTGCTTCATAGCAGCGTCCATTACCATTATTTCTGCTCTGCCTGTCACACAGGGCAGGCAGAGCAGAAACAATGGTAATGGACACCGCTTCATGGCGGCGTCCATTCCATTTCTCTCTGCTCTGCCTGTACTGTGTGACAGGCAGAGCAGTGCAGCAGCTCCTCCCCCTGACGCTGGAGTGACCTGAGGTCACATCAGCGTCAGGGAAGACCGCAAGACCGCAGAGGAGAAGCAGCAGGCGGCAGAAGAGGACACTACAGGTAAGTGCCGCTGGGTATATATATATATATATATATAGTATAGCTGCTGGGGGCTGGACAGATGGGTGCTGGACAGATGGGGGGTGCTGGACAGATGGGTGCTGCTGGACAGATGGGTGCTGCTGGACAGATGGGTGCTGCTGGACAGATGGGTGGTGCTGGACTGATAGGTGATGCTGGACTGATGGGTGATGCTGGGTGCTGGACTGATGGGTGATGCTGGACTGATGGGTGATGCTGGACTGATGGGTGATGCTG
>WWET01002074.1:121903-159917 GCA_011038615.1 Limnodynastes dumerilii
CCCCTACTGGTGGGAGGTTATATTGCAGACGTCACGATCAAGGTAAAAAACTGGATATATACACACTGTAGCGCTAGATGTAGAAATCACATAAGGTTATTTGTCACCAAAGTTTAGAATAATATTAAAGAGGTGTCTTGAGAAACTATATCACAAATATTTATTAACAAATATAATTAAAAACATATAATAGAACCACATTAAATTCTATAATAAATCTGACCCTTTATTTTTTTTATTTTACACACACTGTACACGCAGTTCGGCATGGCTACAAGTGTAGCCATGCTGTAAACAAAGAATTACAAGGATCACCTTTGCTGATCCTTGTAATTCAATGACAACAGCATGCCTACACATTGCAGACATGCAGAACTTAGGATTTTTTTCATACCCGCGATATGCCGCGATTTGTTAAAGGGCTAATCACTGTGATTTTTTAATTAAAATCACCGCGATTAAGCCCTAAAAACATCGCGGCACATTGCCTGTGTTTGAAAAAAATTGCATGTTAGTGAATTTAGACCCCCAAAATAAAAAAAATCGCGGGTCATTTGCAGCGATGGGCCGCGATGACCCGCGATTACAAATCAAAACAAAAAATCGCCCTTGGAGCCTACATTTTTTTTTAAAAATTTTAATGTATTTTTTAACTATTATTTTTAGCTTTACTTAATATAAAATTGGGTGAATCTTATACAGGGGATCAGGGGATGCAACACTGAAGTGTTCTCCTCTGCAGCTGTGACTCCGGGCTGTCTCCCTCGCGGTGTTTGCTGCACAATGACTTTGAGGTGACCTTAGGTCACGCAACGTCTTTGTGCTGTGCGCGACGTGAGGGAGACCGCCAGAGGTACACCTGCAGAGGAGAGAGCCTGACACCACCGGAGGGACCACCGGAGGGACAGCAAAGGTAAGTTCAGTGTTGCATCTCCTGTATAAGACGCACCTGATTTTTAGACCTATTTTTTGTCTAAAAAGGTGCGTCTTATACATGGGGAAATACGGTACGTATGTTTCTTACACTAGGAAAAGTTAAGGTAGGGTTTGGGTAGTGTGAAACTGCCAAATGAAAAGTTGAAAAGGAAACAAATTTGCCAAATCTATATTACACTGCAAAATGGTTTAACTTTACAATGCTGTGATAAAAATGAAAGTTAAAATAAAGGTAAAAATAATGTTTTTAAGCATTTGTGTGTTACATGGTGCCAATGAATCTAGAGCTTCATCATATAAAAGGATCATTTATAGGAAACCAAGAACTGAAGAAAAGATTTTACCAAAACCACCCCAAAGGAAATGAATATCAGGAATGTAAGGAACCTTCTTCTTCTGTACACCTAATGGAGGAGAGAAAAGTGGCCCTGTCAGCTGTCCATTGAGGAATTAGAGAATCACTGAGTAAATTGCAACCTCTCTGCTAAACACTCCATTTTCATGTGCCAATCATAAAATCAGGTAACGTGATTGAAAAAAAATCAATAATTGTATATTTCCATGGCTTAAGCTAAAGATTGAAAACACTAACTTAATGCAAACATTGGTGATTGTTCAATGTACACTCTCCACCAGTTGTGGATAAAAGCATCAACTTGTATTTATCTTGTGCATAGCCTAATACCATGCCAACACTTCAAATTGGAGACTTCACTAGGTGGCTGTAAAACAGTATACCAGGATACCTAAATGAACTGATAAATCTTATAAATAAAAAAAACAAACAAACAGTTGCAAAACGCTATTTAGCTGTCTTGAATTATTCATGAAAGAATAACTACAATATCTGGGACATTTTTATCAAATTTGAAAAAAATGAAAACAATATGGCTTAGGGAAAACCTAAACTATTCTTCCAACAGGGGACTTATCACATTGATTTTTAAAATGTAAAATATCATAGATGAACTAGTCAATAGATAAATAAATCAAATTTTGACTGATTGGCAATATCTGGTAACTAATACTCTATCTTTTGTAATAAATTATCTCTTGTACACTCAGAGTGAATCTATTGTATAGCTACAAGATATACTCTAGAATTGATCTATAATAATTGCATAAAAGTACACAACAATTTTAAAGTTCAATAATAATAGTATAATAATTCTGAAATACATTATTTTAGCATTACTTACATGGTATATAACTATTGATTTGAAAACACATTATGTTTGGCATGTTTCTTTATCTTATTTAAATTTAATTTAATCATTTAAAAAATGTTAACTCTTCAGAATAATCAAGTGCTGGATTTAACACCAACCTATTTTAGATTTTTTTTCTTAAGCCCTGTGAAAACAGACAAAAAAAACATCAAGTCCAGCTTACTTCCTCTATTCATTAATTTTGTTGTAAATGATCTCAGTCAACCTGTCCTATGTAACTTCAGAATTTATTAAGATTTGCTGCATCATATCCCTAGTGGATTTCCTAAGCTTCAGGAAGATCTTCTCCCCCAGTGGTCACTGTAGTAGGAAATTTATAACATTTGCAGAAGAGTAGAAACTCCCAGGTGCATTAGTTACTGGAATGGACCATGCTAAGGAACAGAGAAACAATCCCATAGTTCAAGAATAGCGATGCCCAATATAGGAAATATTGTCAGGAGAAAACAATCCAGTGCTGGAGAAATCGGTAGTTCTCTGTTGCTGAGGCTTTCTTAAATAATAGAAAGAGAAAAAAAAAGAAAGCACAGTTCTCTCATAGTTCTCTCTCTCCCTCCCTCTCTCTTCCTCTCTCTCTCTCTCTCTCTCTCTCTCTCTCTCTCTCTCTCTCTCTCTCTCTCTCTCTTTCACGCACACACTCTCATTAATAATTGTCCTGTGTTGGATATTAGGCCCTATTCTGGTGTGTATCAGGCAGCACTTTTAATACTGATATGGAGTAAATAATGCATTTTATTTGTATGTCAATGTTGAATGGTAGGACATCGCTGAGAAAGTCTGATAACATTAAACACATTACCTATTATTCTGACACCAGATCCATGTCAACAAAAACATCAACTTCCCTGCCTGAAGCCTCAACAGCAAGAAAGAAGTAAAGCTCAAAACAAGTTCTTGTAACAACTAGAAACAACAGCAGCTCATCTTGTAAGCAATGCATGCAATAAATATATTGCCTCAATCCTTTTGCTATGCAGTCATAATCATCCCAATGTAATAGCACCTCTATTAACATTCAGAATACATGACTGTGGATACCACAGATGACATACAGTTGAAAAAAAATTATTATTCGGTGATGATGGCATGTGTCTCTTAAGCATGGCAACATATATTTATCAACAAGGAAATCAGCTAATTATCATCTAATCAACCTGAGTATAAGGCAGTGTATGGCAAGGACTACTTTGCTGAAACCATAATGGTCCTAAACTGTTCTGACCCAACAATCAGATGATTAATTTAGCTTAATCTATTAAACCACTGCAGTGTTGATCCTATTAAGATGGCTGCTTAGCTAAAACTGTAACTGTTCTCTAAATATCAACAGGTCCTTTACAATGCGATAGATAATAGACTTAGTAAAGTTTCCAGACAGAAGCTTTCTCTATGTAACAAGTCCTCTGCTGAATTATGCAAAATGTGTCCTTGGTAAGTCTTTTATCTTTCAGGTGCTGTAGGCTACTAAAATTCAACCACAACTATTGGGCCAAAGTTACTCAAGATATACCTGGAAAAAAATACTTTAAGTCTTTGAGAATACAAATGCCTTGCTAGCTCCTAAGTAATTGTTAAGTGCCACCAGGTCCCTTGTCTGTTTACATCTTACCTTCAGTTGGTGCTCCATCCCCATCCTTCAGACGCGCTGTCCGGGATCCCCGCTACACGTGGTCTGCAGGCCTCCTCTGTGCACGCGCGCCGCCACATCTCTCAGCAGCCGCGCGCGGCAGGCGCGCGCTACCCACGTGTCTTTTGTAAACAAAGCGCTCCCGCGCCCCCCAGCTCCTGGCCACTCACAGTACTGCAGCTCAGCCTATCATTTCCCAACAGAGGATATTTAAACCTGCTCTCTCCTCATTCCCTCGCCGGTTATAGACTCTGCCATTCAGAACTGTGACCTGCTACTCTTGTGTGCCTAGTGTTTTTCTCCCTTATCGTGTACTTACGTACCCTGTTATCCTACACTTACCTGGTTGCTTGTGTTTGTATCTCCTCGGAGACTCTGTGTGCCTGCTGTGAGTTAGCCCTAGTCAGTCAGTCTTGTCCTGTGTTCCGCTTCAGTCCGCAGTACCTTGTTTTTGTTTGTTTGTCTCCGGTAGGTCCTTACTTACCGGTTCTGCTCCTTCTTATTCGTTGTTCCTGCCTGCTTACGGTTCACTGTGGGGTGTCTTTCTTTTCCTCCCAGGATGTCAAGGTGAATCTGCCAGACCGCTTCACCGGAGACCGTTCCCAGTTCATTACTTTCAGGGAGAGTTGCCAACTCTATTTCCAGTTGAGGCCTACTGCCTCGGGAATGGAGGCTCAGAGAGTCGGATTCATTATTACCCTTTTCCAGGGTGACCCGCAAGCTTGGGCCCTCAGTCTCCCACCGGACAGTTCCGCTCGACTTTCTGTGGACAGGTTTTTTGAGGCCTTAGGGCTACTGTATGATGACCCGGACCATCTGGCAACAGCAGAATCCAAGCTCCGGGCACTCAAACAGAGAAGAAGGACCGCTTAGGAATACAGTGTGGAGTTCCGGAGATGGGCCAACGACTGTGGGTGAAATGACCCAGCACTTCGTAGCCAGTATCGCCTGGGCCTGTCTGAACAAGTCAAACATGCCCTGGTTCAATTTCCCTCTGCTTCTACGTTGGATGACTTGATGAAGTTAGCCATCAAAATTGACCGGCGTTTGAAGGAACGTTGCTTAGAAAAAGACTCCTCCCTTTCATCTTTTCCTGCTATGTTCCAAGTTTCTTCGGAAGCTGCCACCGGTGGAGAACCTATGCAGATTGGTACTTACCATTTGACGAAACAGGAGAAGGCTCGTCAACGTCAGTTTGGGCTCTGTCTATACTGTGGCGGCAAGGGCCATCGAGCGGAGAATTGCCCGAACAAACCTGCACCGTCGGGAAATGCGTAACCCAGATGGTTAGTGAAGGGTTCCGTCTGGGTAGTTCTTTAATTTCCAAAAAGAATGCCCTTCAAATTCCTGTGCAACTGTTGATTAACGACCAAGTAGTCAGCCTGCAAGCTTTGGTTGATAGTGGAGCAGCCGGTAATTTTAGTTCCATCGCTAGGTCCCTCAACCTGGAATTCAAACCTATACCTTCCCCATTAATCGCTTGTGGGTTAGATGATAGACCTCTTGCTGAAGGCCACATTCATGCTTCTACCATTGCTCTCCGGCTCTCTATCGGTTGTTGCCACTCAGAACTCATCGAGTTTCTTATTATCCAAAGTCCCTCGGTCCACCTCGTGTTGGGTCATCCTTGGTTGCTCTCCCATAACCCAGTCATAGACAGGGAATAGGGGGAGATTATCCGTTGGGGTGACTCCTGCTTCTCTACCTGCATCACTCGTCCTCTCCGTCTGGCTCAAATTTCCACTCTCAAAATACCTTCTCAGTATGTGGATTTTGCAGACGTTTTCTGTGATCAAGCTTCAGAAGAACTTCCACCTCATCGAGAATCTGATTGCGCCATTGTGTTAGTCCCCGGAGCCAAGCTGCCTAAAGGAAGATTGTTTTCACTATCTCGTCCTGAAACCACTGCCATGGATCAGTATATCCAGGAAAATCTTCGCAAGGGATTCATCCGTCCTACCAAGTCGCCAGTCGGTGCCGGGTTCTTCTTCGTAGCCAAGAAGGATGGGTCTCTCAGGCCTTGTATCGATTATCGGGCTCTTAACAAGATAACAGTAAAAAATTCTTATCCTATTCCTCGTATTTCTGACCTTTTTGACCGTCTCAGAGGAGCTACTATTTTTTCCAAAATCGATCTCCGAGGTGCCTATAATCTGGTCCGAATTAAAGAAGGTGATGAATGGAATACGGCATTTAATACCAATTCAGGCCATTATGAATATTTGGTTATGCCGTTTGGATTGTGCAACACCCCTGCAGTTTTTCAAGATCTCATTAATGAAGTTTTACGAGACTTTTTGGAAATCTTCGTGGTGGTATATCTGGATGATATCCTCATTTTTTCTCCTAATCTGGAGTCTCATCGATGTCATGTCAGAAAAGTGCTTACTCGCCTTCGAGAGAATAAGCTGTTCCCTAAGCCAGAAAAATGCGAATTTGAAGTGGACAAGGTCACCATTCTCAGATACGCCATTTCTCCACAAGGATTCGCCATGGATCCAGCCAAAGTCAAGGCGATTCTGGAGTGGGTACAACTCACAAATCTCAAAGCAACCCGAAGATTTTTGGGTTTTTCCAATTACTACAGATGCTTTATTCGGAATATGTCTATGTTGGTGACTCCCATCTCCAATCTTACCAAGAAGAAGAATGATCCTTCTCGATGGCCCCCAGAGGCTTCCAAGGCGTTTCTGGCCCTAAAGCAAGCATTCATTTCAGCCCCAATTCTTCGACATCCTAATCCGGATCTTCAGTTCATCCTGGAAGTTGATGCTTCTGATATTGGTGCAGGAGCGGTGCTTTCTCAGCAAGACCCATCCGATAAGAAAATGTAGACCCATCCTTAAGAAAATGTATCCCTGTGCTTATTTCTCTAAGAAATTCTCTACTGCTGAGCACAATTATGATGTTGGCAACAGGGAACTATTGGCCATCAAACTGGCATTGGAGGAATGGAGACATTGGCTGGAAGGGGCCAATCACTCGATCATCATTATTACCGATCATAAGAACCTTTCCTACATCGTATCTGACAAGAGATTGAACCCAAGACAAGCCAGATGGGCGTTATTCTTTACCCAGTTCAACTTTACCATCACGTTTCGTCCGGGATCACAGAACAAGCGAGCAGATGCTTATCTTCTTTTGAGCCTGAACATCCACCCTCCTCTCTTCCACTGCCCATCCTGCCTTCTTCAGTTTTCATTGGCCTCACACAGGATCTCTTCACTCTCATCCAGAATTCTCAAGATCAAGCACCGTTTCTTACTCCGTCCAATCGTCTCTTTGTCCCTGCTGACATGAGAATGGCAGTTCTCCTGGAAGTACATTCCTTAAGATCCGCAGGACATCCTGGGGTGCGCAAGTCTTTGGAATTGTTGTCCCATATCGTCTGGCGGCCAGCTATGTTAAAAGATGTCAAGGAGTTTGTGAGTTCTTGTTTGATCTGTGCCCAAAATAAGTCGCTGCGGGTTCCTCCAGCAGGTCTGCTCCTCCCTCTCTCCATTCCTAAACGTCCTTGGGCCTACATCTCAATGGATTTTATTACTGGTCTTCCTAAATCCTTGGGTAATACCACGATTTGGGTCATTGTTGACCGTTTTAGTAAAATGGCCCATTTTGTTACAGATTTGGCAGATCTTTTCCTCCAGAACATCGTCCACCTCTATGGCCTTCCTACTGATATCGTTTCTGATAGGGGTACGCAGTTCATTGCTGCCTTCTGGAAATCCTTTTGCAAAGTCCTTCGGATCTCAGTCAGCCTCTCTACTGGATACCACCCTCAGTCCAATGGTCAGACAGAGCGCATTAACCAAAATTTAGAACAATATTTAAGATGTTACACCTCTAAGTTCCAAGATAACTGGACACAAAATTTGGCATGGGCCGAGTTTGCCTACAATAACTCTACTCATTCAGCTACCAAACTATCCCCATTCTTTTGTGTTCTGGGTCATCATCCGCGCTCCAACTCCTTTCTACAACCTGACACAGACCATTCTACAGATTCCACTCTGCTGTCTAACAGAATCAAGTCTGTTTAGACCAAAGTCAACAGTGCTTTACAGAAGTCTACTTTTATGACCAAGAGCAAATTTGACAAATGCAGGAGAAGGGGAGAAGGGTATTCTATAGGGTTGGTCAAAAGGTCTAGTTAAGTACTAAGAACATTCGTATTAGACAACCCTCCAGGAAGCTAGGACCTCGTTTCATCGGACCATTTATTATAATCAAGAAGGTTAACCCAGTTGCTGTCAAATTAAGACTTCCTCGTACCATGAAAATTCCTAACACCTTTCATGTCTCCCTCCTCAAGCCTTTCTACTCTTCCAGAAGACTGTCCAAACCTCCTCCACTGATTCGAGATGGTCATGAAGAATTCGAGGTGGAAGCTATTCTAAATTCCAAGAGGGTCCAGGGTCAAGTCCATTATCTCGTTCATTGGAGGGGTTACGGTCCTGAAGAACGGCAGTGGATCCCGGCACGAAACATTCATGCTAACAGACTTCTTCAGGAATTTCATGCCAAGTTTCCCAAGAAGCCCAGTGTTAGGGGTATCTTAACCCCTCGTCAAGGGGGGGGGCACTGTTAAGTGCCGCCAGGTCCCCTGTCTGTTTACATCTTACCTTCAGTTGGAGCTCCGTCCCCGTCCTTCAGATGCGCTGTCCGGGATCCCCGCTACATGTTGTCTGCAGGCCTCCTCTGTGCACGCACGCCGCCGCATCTCTCAGCAGGCGCGCGGCACCCACGTGTTTTTTATAAACAAAGAGCTCCCACGCTCCCCAGCTCCTGGCCACTCACAGTACTGCAGCTCAGCCTATCATTTCCCAGCAGAGGATATTTAAACCTGCTCTCTCCTCATTCCCTCGCCGGTTATAGACTCTGCCTGTTCAGAACTGTGACCTGCTACTCTTGTGTGCCTAGTGCCTTGCCTCTGTGCTTGCCTAGTGATTCTGATTGTTGCTAGCCCTCTTGCCCTGCCATTGTACCTTGCCTACCCAGTTCCTTTCTTCCTCCTTAGCGTGTACTTACCTACCCTGTTATCCTACACTTACCTGGTTGCTTGTGTTTCTATCTCCTCGGAGACTCTGTGTGCCTGCTGTGAGTTAGCCCTAGTCAGTCAGTCTTGTCCTGTGTTCCGCTTCAGTCCACAGTACCTTGTTTCTTGTTTTTTGTTTGTTTGTTTCCGGTAGGTCCTTACTTACCGGTTCTGCTCCTTCTTATTCGTTGTTCCTGTCCGCTTACGGTTTCCTTCTTATTCGTTGTTCCTGTCCGCTTACGGTTCACTGTGGGGTGTCTTTCCTTTCTTTTTCCGACGAGTCCAAGTTCAACGGGGGACGACCACGCCTTCAGGGGCCGCTCAGTCCATCCCCACCATTAGGGGCTCTGGTGAAAACCACCTGATAGATAAAGACTCCGGAGAACGGAAGCTTGCTCGTTTCACCTCTGTGGGATCTTCATAGGGATCACTCCGGTTCTTAACAGGTAAACCCGGAGTATCCCTCCTGGACCACTCCGGTTCCTTAGGGGTAAGCCCGGAGTGTCCTAACAGTAATGGGGTAGATTGATGGAATAGCTTCAATGACAATAAATCACAGAGGTATATCTCACAGCTACAATAAAGATGAATCTGAAAATATATTGTCGATCTCAGATAATCTGGAATGAACAATGAAGGTTTTGGATGTTTGCTTAATTTATTTACATTGAAAATGATGTAGGTGCCAGGATATTAAAATATCTGAACAATTTCATTTATAATTTTGTGTCCTTTGGTGGCATTCATTTGGTTAGTTTATATATTTAGTTGATCAGTTTGGTGTAAACATACACCCTTGCACAATGGTAAATGTATAAAGATCCATAATTTGTCATTGCTTTTCACTTCCAAACCACTGTTGTATTATTCAGCGGTTTGGATAATTTCATTGGCAGTTGCCAGCTATAGACATAAATTTGCTAAATCCCTCAAAATCATCAATTTAAAAGGATAACACTTCATTTTTATGGTTTAAGTATAACATTACAATTCAGACAGTCATTATTATTGCTAGGTGTATTAATTTTTAAACACTATCTCGAAACTGTCTGTGCTCAACAGAGTGAGATTTTGCATTTAAATTACTCATAGCAAACTTTTTCAAGAGTGCTATAAATAGAACACATCTTGCATTTTGAAAAATAATAGGTCTTTTATAAACAATTGTTATGGATTCACATTTTTTTGCATCCAGTCACATAACAGTGAAACCATAAATTGCATTCTAGTATAGGATTATACAACTGTTATGTATAGTGGGAAGGTTGTTTACACTTCATCAACTGTTAATTGATAGAACTAGTGTATAAAATTTATAGTAATATATAACCAAATTACTATGTTTAAAGGAGCAACATGCTTCCCCTGATATAAATAACTTTAATGGTGCCATAAGGATATTTTTGGACTTAGACATACCCTTTAGCTGGTGCAAATGATCAGGTTGAAATTGTGCATATGAATTGAGTTTGCACTGGGCTTATTTGTGGGAGCATATTTACTGTAACAGGGCTTATTTGTCCACCCCATACCTCCCTGGTAAAACCACTGTTTGCAGGCAGTCACAGCTGTACAATGAGCCCAAAGTCGTAATAACCCCAATTGTATCCTTCTTCTTGGGTATGCACACCTCCAAACTATCCCAGCTATCATCCATAATTCTTATTCTGGAACATGCCTAGTGTGCTTAAGACAACAAAGGAATAAGATATACTTCTGATGGAAGTTATACTACAATCACCCTTTTAGTCATGCAGTGACACTATTTGGTATAATTGCCCCATGTCCCATGTTCTGGGGGTTCCCATTGCCGCAGCAAAAGCACACAGTTACAGACAAATACAAAATACACAAACAAAAGACACTGTTTTGTCCGCAGAACAGGCATTTCACTGCTTGTAAGCACATCAAGCAAAACTAAAATACAAGGTAATTTATCATATTTTGTATTCTTACTGGCTCCTCTATATTCTTAAATTGATTTCACGGTGTCCTTGTCTCATATAAACTAATAGTTGTTATTTTCTTTTGTTTTCTCTCCCATTTGTTTTACATTTTATTTTATGTTTCTATTTCCTATATTTCTATAACGACTTCTTAGAAAATGGGGGGCCCAAAGTATGTTCTTGTAATTGTAATGCATATCAGGGGCGTTTTAAGAAGTGAGGGGGCCCTTGTGCAGGATTTATATTTGTACATGGGCAACCCATCCCCTAAAAAGCCTCTGCCCCCCTTGGCATCACTCCCCCCCTGTGGCACTTCTCACCCACCCCTGCGACACCCCTCCCCCGTCCACAGAAAATGGGAAAAAGAGAGACAGAAAAAGTGTTCATCTAAGGACATAGATTTTGGTGCAGAGTGTGTGTACCAAGGGGCCCCCTGTTCTGATGGGGCCCCATCACACCCTGCACCCATTATAGATACACCAATGTGCATATGTTTCAAATGAAATACTGTCCCCAGTAACCATCCCTATAGTATTTTACTTCTCTGAAACATTACATTTGTCATGATAGTCATGGTTTTTAACTGTATTGGTTCATAAAGTTATAGGAGCTTTATGCAAATGACCCTAAACATAAGCAGAATAGGCCTGATTCAGACTTAAGAAGGAGCTTGAAATTAAGGACCGTATTCAGACTTCCGTTTAGTTGGCGACTCCCGTGCGTATTTTTAGATACGTTTCAACTGCGCATGCGTAGTAACTTTTTGTACGTAGCTGACGTAGACTATTCGCATGGAAGTGCCTTACGGATGGACGTATGATAGGCACGTGTACATACATTCGGATATGCAACACAAATATACGCGTGGGAGATTTTAAGTGAAAATGGGCGGAGCAATGCATTTAAATGAAGGAAAGTGGGTGCGATTATCATGATACGCACGTACGGAGGACACAGACACACAGGATGGCACACGGAAAGTAAGAGGTGGTCTATGGTGGTGTAAGTCTCTGTGAGCATGGATTAGCTAGGGGAGTGACCGCGGTTTTGGTGGGTGTTCCTTGCTATGTGCGTGCGTATATTCGCGTTTGAAAACGGAAGTCTGAATTCAGTACTAAGAGAGGAAACAGCATTTAGACTTCCCATTTTCCCTTAAAATCTCCCGCGCGTATATTTGCGTTGCATATCCGGACGTGCGAATAGTCTACGTCAACTACGTACAAAAATTTACTACGCATGCGCAGTTGACACGTATCTAAATATACGCACGGGAGTTGCCGTGAAAACCTGAAGTCTGAATACGGTCCGTTGATTGCAGGGGAGTCATATTTCATCTGTTGCAAACAATATTAGAGTTAAGAGGTGATGTTTCCTATCCCAAGTCTAAATAACAGTGTGATAGTAAAGCTGGTCAGTATCTGTGTGCAGTAAGCAATTCAAAGATATATCTCTGCATGCAAAGTATACAATTAACATGACTCCCCCTGCAATCAACATGGTTTAGCCCAGGAGTAACTTTCCTCTCTTATCTTCAAGCTCTCAGTTTCAAGCCCTGCCCTCCAGAGGTTCCTGCAAAGGTCTCCATTACAGCATGTGTGTTTGTGTCTGGGATTAGGAATCTGCTTCATTACATCTCTGGTGCATGGGCGTCTCCAGCTTGCCTCCTGTCAGGTGATTCCCAGTAACCACTCAGTTGCTCCTCTGCACACACATGATTCCTCCAGCCAATCTGTGCACTGGGCAGACTTTTTAAACTCTGTGCACATTCCATGCTGTGCCCAGATCAACTTGGTCTTCTAGGAACTACTTGTTCATTCTAGGTGCCTGGCTGTCTTAATATTGTCTCCTGATCCTGCTGCTCCTGCAATCCTGACCTGCCTTGCATTGTGGCACCACTGGTCCCAGCAGTGCCTGGATCTCTGCTCCTGCAATCTGGTAATCCTGACCTGCCAGCCTATTGCATTTAAGTCAAGTCTGCCTTGTATCTGGTTCAAGTCACTGTTACTATACAATTTTGCCTGCCTGTTGCATTCAAGTCAAGTCTGCCTAGCATCTGGTTCAAGTCACTGTTGCTATACAGTTTAGCCTACTGTTGCTTCCCAGTCAAACCTGCCTAGCATCAAGCTCAAGCATACTATTGCTATACAGTTTAGCTTAGCGTTGCTTCCCAGTCAAACCTGCCTAGCATCAAGCTCAAGCATACTGTTGCTATACATTTTAGCCTACCGTTGCTACCCAGTCCTGCCTGATCCATTGCCTGGTCCTGCCGTCCTGTTCTCGCTGTCCTGGTTCTGCCGTCATGGTCTCGCTGCCCTGGTTCTGCCGTCCTGGTCTCATCATCCTGGTCCTGCCATCCCGGTTCCACTGTCATGGGTCTTTTTCTGGTTCCAGTTGCCGTGGTCCTCGCAGTCCGGTCCAGTAGCCTTGCGGTCCAGCCCGTACCAGCAACCCAGCACGCCAGTCCGGCGCAACCCGGTCCTGTCTTCACGCCAGTCCGGTCCTGTCTTCACGCCAGTCCGGTCCTGTCTTCACGCCACTCCTGGTACAGCTTGCTTCTGACTTCAGTCCTGATCCAGTCAGTTCTTGACCCTGTTATCCAGCTATCAAACTACCCAGCTATCCTGAACTTTGCACTCAATTTCGGCATAGTCCGGCCACCAATCTGCTACTCTCTGGACATTCACTCCTCACTCTATTCCACTATCATTTAGTCTGTCTTGTGCAACCATCCTTATTAAAAGTCACTTCACTCCTGCTTGTCTGTTACTTCCCTGGAAACCCGGGACAGGTCCCTCCATTCCTCGCAGTTCGTGACGCACAGGGCCTGATTCTCACTTAACAATCTTCTGCTTCTTATGTGTGTATCTGGCTGAAATTACCTACTGCGCATGCGTAGTAGGTCATTTACGCTATCTACGTAGTAGATAAGTACGTAGATAGCGTAGGTGCGGTCTTTAAAAACTGCACAAAGTGATTTATGTCCAAAGAGGTGGCGTTATAAAGCCTTGGGGCGTTTTTGGGAAGAAGTGGGAGGGGAAGGTATTTAGATTAGCTGGGGAGGGCGGGGGAGAGGTGGGGAGGTGCAATGTCCGTACAGACATTGCACAGAGAAATAAAGTTGCCCTATGGCACTCGTACGTGCCATAAGGTACCTAAAAACAGGGGGGCGGGTTGGGGGCTGGAAGAGTGAGTTAGGTGCACATCTGCCTGCACCTAACTCACTCTTATCTGTGAATCAGGGCCTTAATTTCAAGCTCCTATCTCCTTATTCATGTTGAGTACCATGATGTTCATGGTTATCAAGAAAAAAAGCTGCAGAACTTCTACTATGATTAACACCCATGCTAGCCAGGGAATAATGTAAAAAAAAAAGATTAAATAACTCCTGAGCCCTGTATTTTTCCTGGTTTGACTCAAAAATCCAGAAAATAAAATAAGCCCAAATCCTAATGACCAGCAGCTTCACATATAGCTCTATTCTACTTTTTTTTTTAAAATATTTTCCTTTTTAATGATATATGACAATGGTTGAATTGCAAGGTGTTCAACCAAAAATCCTCAGTAAATGCAGCCTATGATCAGTTGTGTCTGTACAGACCCTGGTGTCATGTTGCTGCAATTTGTTCTGAACCTAAAGTATGTTTTTTATATAAATCTAATGTATGTTCAGATTTGAGTGAATCATGTCACAGTTGTTCAGGTTTGAGTGAATCATGTCAAAGTTGTTCAGGTTTGAGTGAATCATGTCACAGTTGTTCAGATTTGAGTGAATCATGCAACAGCTGGTAATTTTATAACAACAAACATGAAAAACACCAAATTTTCTTTTAAAAAAAATGACAAATTAAACAAATCACTGCTTAACCCTGCAGAGTCTTTGGGCCTGATCCAGAGCTACAATGGTACACTGAGCATTCTAACGCTCAGCTTACCATCGCTGCACTCCCCCGACACTCCCTCTTGCCCCAGCGTATTAACACTCGCTTACATCGGCTGAAGGCTACCTTAACTTCAGCCAGCGTAAGCGAGTGTTAATACGCTGGGACGGCGGCGTTTCTACGCTGATGCCGCCCTCCCAGACTCATTACCCTCCCTCCCCCTGCCTACCTGCAATAACTGCAGCTCAGATGTTGCCCGTAGCTACGCCAGGCAATGCGCAGATTGGCTTTTAAGCCGATCTTACGCTTATGCTCGCCGTGTTACCGCCGGACACCGTAGGGCTGGATCAGCCCCTTTGTGCTCAGAGCATCATGGCTGCAACGTAATTCAAATTACTTCCATTATATGGCATTTTGGTAATTGTGGATGACTGAAAAAAACTACTATAATAATATTGAACAATTTATCACACTCTAAATGTAGATGGCTTTACTAGAGTTCATTTATTTAGTATAAAAGTTAAGGTAACACAATTTGAACACAATGGGGCTGATCCAGAGTTTTAGTGCATTTACATGTATAGCACTTAAAATGCACATTCTGGACTTGATCCAGATTTAAGCGCAGCAGGAAACCGCTCTGTGCTTTGCAGAACACAAGCCAGCACAACAAAGAGCAAACAAAGCTACCCATCTGCCTATGTTCGCATCTGTGTCCCCTGCGCTAACACAATGGAGTGTTCCACTATACTTAAGTTAGCAAGGGGGACGGTTTAGTGCTGCTGCAATTGTGGTAGCTGGCTGGACTCCATGCGTTTTTATCTAAAATCTTACACAAGCTCTGTGCTGGTATTAGTTTAAAATGTAAGTGATTTTTGTTCATTAAATGGACCTATTTTTAGTTGAAACACATATCTACATATGTTTTTACATTTACAAAGGTTAAATTGAAGCATCAATTAGTTTTTAAAAACTATGTAACATAATTTTTTTTAAGCCTGATTGTCGCACATTCTACTCAGGCATTATATAAAAGACAGTATAGGAAAAAGCAGACAGCGCTGTATTTCCACTAATTAATTTGATTAGACCACAAAATAAACTTGCAGTAGCAGAATAAGTGCATACAACACAGGTCTTAATTTCAGAACAAATTTAATTGCAATCACATGGACAAATGCTAAAAAACTTTTTCTCTATTATTTAAAATATACTCTACATAAGCTCAAAATAGAGCCTGTTCTGGGATTTCCAAATGCATAGACAAAAGGAAAGCAAAAATATTACTAAGTCTCTGGGAATGGAAACTAATTTTGGCAGATGACTTTCTCTGCGATCCAACAATCTTATGCAGTCCCCACTTTCCATCTACCGGGTGACCAGCCTGACAAACTAATAGTTCCTCCCGATCAGGCTTGTTGAAATTTCCAGGTTTGTTTATTCAAACCATTCACATATGTAGTAGGACAAATGTGCAGCAGGTCCTTTAATCTTTGCGTCCAGCAATTCACAGCAAATAGAGATATAAGCACAGGTGAAAATGCAATGCACATATATTTTTTGAAAATTGTCAGTATACTATACTGTATTACTTTGTGCTTTCAAAGTTATTTTAGTCTTTAATTGTTTAATATTTAACATTTGTTAGGTTTAGGAAAGGGTTAAGGGAAGGGTTAGTTAAAAAAAAACTTACCTTTTGGCAAATGACTCTTCGCAATTACAATAATCGCATCAACGCCACTTTCTACAATTCAGCTGCCGCACGATGGTTATTCGCAAAAAAGACTGTTGTACCAGCAAACCACATCCTTGTAACAAGTACACACAAAACATAATGGTTGAGAACCACTGCAGTATGGAATTATTCAAGCAGATCTGTCCGCTACTGTGCCGATCCTATAGGATGGCACAGTGGTGGTCTAGGGATTTGGCGAGACTCAGACAGTGTGTACACTCTGCACAATTCCCCCATCTTCAGACTGTTTTTTCAGGAGCTGGGGAGATCATACAGGTGTATACCTAGCTTAACTATTAATCAGCCCCAGTATGAATAAATTACATGCATGGGTTGCAGCAGTGTCAGAACCATGTTAATTTGATAAAGTGAATGGACTATTTGATATTTTAAGAAAACAAACAAACAAAATTCAATAAGTTTCTAAAATATTAACTGGTGATAAGAAATTTAAGTTATGGTTTTAAGTCTAAAATCAAAATGTACCTTTTAAATAAATATTTATTGTTTACAGAAAGAGGCAATCCATGTGCCCAGTTCTATGTGTTATATTATGGCCATGTTTCATGATCTAGAGAAAAGTAATCATAAAATGTCCAGCATGGAATATGTGTTTCCCTAGTGCTGACCTGGCATTTTACCACATATAACCAGTTAAGAAAGACATGACCATAAAGATGGAGGAAAATATTGATTGATATGTTCAGTATGTGTGATGCTGACACAGGACCAAATCAGGGGACCCAGATCTATGTGTACACCTAATGTGGCACAGAAGGCATCAACAAGGACAATATTCAATATTTTTGCATAAAACAAGACTAGCATTTATTTAGGCTACTGTAACACTAACAATAAAGGAAGAAAACATAAAGAAAACAAGTGAAACAGCTTACCAAAATTTTGTCCCAAAAATTATATCCAAAATCTGCTGAGTCTCTTGCTCCCTGATCCATGAACCCCTGAAAGGTTTTCAACAGGGGACTAGTTTGGGAGGTGTGTCCTATGCAGTGTGTTCTACCTATCTGAGCAGCAAATGTATGTGTGCTGTGCATGTCAGGGGTGCGCACTGCAATAAGTGCAGAAGCCTGAGGACAAATTGTAATAGTATAAAACTCCTAAGCCCATGGAGCAGTGGCCACCTCTATATAAAGCTTGCAACTAACACCTAGACCACAATGCTGTCAATGTTGCAGATGTGACATAAAACAATGTTGTCTGATTCACATTTAAGAAGCTCCGGCTTCTTATGTGCAGATTTCTCAGAAATAACCTACTACTACTTGCCGCCTCAGGGATAAATAAGAAGAGCGGGTGGGGGGTGGTAGTAAAATTAGCTGGGGAGGAAGGGGTAAGGGAAACTCTGTGTTATTTTCCTTCTTAAGAAGATAAGGCAGCCTAAGGCACCTTTAAGTGCCATTAGGCTACTAAAAATGGTGGCGTGTTGCGCGGCTGGAGAGGAAAGTTAGGCGCAGATCAGGTCGCACCTAACTCTCTCTTAAATGTGAATCCAGTTAAATGTTATTGGGTTGTTAATGAACACTTATTTAAGTGGTTATTTTTCTATTTTATCTTCTTTCTATTGCAACTTCTTCAAATGTAAGAATATTTTCTTTCACTGTAAGTAACTGCGCTCTGTTACTGAGAATAAATCCATCTCCATCTCTTTTACTTATATGACAAAACACAGCAAGGAATCGCTCATAACATGGAGGACAAAGATGCAAAGACCTACTATTAAGTGGAGGGAAAGGCAGCAATCCTCCTTAGAATGAGAGCTTACATGTAAAGGCTCGTGTTGCTCTAAATACTACGTACCTGACTCCTATTGTTTGAGAGGAATTTCATTCAATCCAAATTAATAGGATTGCAGCACAAGTTCTTTCCAGCATACCAAAGAAGAAAGATAGAGATTCATTTAGAAGATTAATGAAGACATATATTTTCAGGGTTGCCAGAGGTAAGGAAAAACCCAGCAGAAACTTGCAATTGAAAATAACAATTTGTGAGAGAACATGATCAACCAACCCATTAACGAAAAATTGCTTTTCAGATACTTGCTTAATTACCAAACGTATTTATATAGTTTAAGTTTGTGTCAGTTGTCTTAGAGATCATTTAAATTTTATTTTAAAGCAAACAAAAATGTAATTCATAAAAAAATACAACTTATTCTTAACTTTTTTTTTCCAAAATGATACTGTGCCCGCTACCATTATACTGAGCAATTGTGAACGACAGGTCTCCATAGCTAAATACTTACCATACTATGCTCAGAGGAAACAGCAAATGGCAGTTACTGATACATATACATCATTGTAAAGGCAACTTAGACTTGATTTTAATTCACATCAGTCCCTGCCCAAATGGAGCTTATAGTCAAAATTTCCTGACACACAGCAAGGGTTTATTTTTAGTCAGAATAAAAACAGAATGGAAATTGCTCAATCAATTTATAAGTATATGTTAAACAGGTGCGTGAAAGGCAGAGGGTTAATCTGCTTGCCACAGAAACAAAAGGAAAGAAAAGCCCCAGCACACTGCCATAAACCAGTAACAAACTGGTAAGTTGGCTCTCAATTTATAAACATATATGGGACCCAAAATTGGGACTCTCAATTTTAGAGTTAGGACCACCATATACAGAAAGGCCTTGACGGTGGCTGGTGGCTTATCCCATATTTGATCAAATATGTGTAACGAACATTTCTGTGTTTTATTTTACAGATAGAACAGTAGAGTTTGTTACTGGTTTATGGCAGTGTGCTGGGGCTTTTCTTTCCTTTTGTTTATTTTTAGTCAGACTTACTTAATTTAACCTATTTTTTATTAACACACACAGACACGGAGAATATACAGACTCCACGCAGAGAAAGGCCTTGTTCAGGAATCAAATTTAAGACATCAGCAACTGCAAATATGAAAGAAAATCCCTATTTTCAGGTTAGTGGGGCAAGATATCATATCATTTGTATGTTATATCAGTCATAAAGACTCAATAGTGATCTTCCAGTTAGTGATAGTGTGCTTTAAGCATGAATGGTCGCCAGTGATGAGTACTAATAATCCATGTAGTTTACATGAGTTTATGCTAAATTCTCTACAATATTTATAGTAGCTAATAAATAAAAATACGATAAGCCTATAGTTGCCGGCTGCACAGCATGGAGCTATTTCCAGGTGTATTGCAATTCCCTTCCAGAATAAGAGAACGGTGAGAATTTCTCAGTCTGTAGAGAATACTTATTTACCTTTTACAGAAAAAGGAAAACTTGTTTCTGGTTTTGACATGTTTTAGGAGTTTTGTGCTGAATTATGTGTCACTGGGAAGAAACGTTACAGTTTACATAGAATTACAGTAAACAAGTAAACGTGTAAGTTGATTGCAAGGAAACATAATGTAAGATTTCTGTTTTACTTGAAAGGAAAGTTGCTCATTTGATTGTTATGTTTTACTCAGTAATTTAGTGTATTCTGTAGGTAACCATTTTACAATTTAATGTGACTTACACCACTTACAAAACAAACCCTTTACTTGGTGAACTATAGTGGTTTTCTCTAAATGTCATAATGACAGTTATTTGACCTGCAGACTGCATGAAGCCAGGCGTCATTATTGATAAAGGGCCAGATCCAGACCCACGCACGCATTATGTGCTTGCGTTGGTCTGTAAGTACGAATGCGCCCAGATTCCTACCTTAAATATTATGACTAGGTCTGTGGCCTTACAGCTATGGTTGCCCCGATACCTAATTTACATGGCTATCTCCGCCTCGATGGCGTAGATACGGCCATCGTAAAATAGGGGTCTGCCCCTTTTGCGTACTGGTTGGCGTACGTAACAAAGTGCGCATGCACACAATTAAGATGACGGGAATTCCCCTGTCGGACGTACCTGAGGAACTACCTCAAGATGTGTTACTAATAGATCCTTCCTATCAGTACTCACTTACCTATGGCATACACCAAGAACCATTGCGAGTCCCCTGTCCGAACAGCTGCTTTTAGAAATAGAGACAGCCGAAAGTCAAGCTGTGGGGAAAGGAGGGTTAGGGTCAGGCTGCGGTAAGGATGGGTTACGGTTAGGGTAATGGAAGGGGAGGACTAAGGTAAGAATTAGGGAAAGGCTAGTTTTATTCACTTACCTATCGGAGCACCGTGTTTGGTGCTCCGGGGATCGATTGCTATGCCTCTTCAAGGCACAAGCAATCTATATCCCAGCCAGTTCCAAACTGGCTGGGAGAGAACAGCCCTATCGAAATAGGGCCGTTCGAAGCAGGGACTAACACCCCCAAGAACTCGCACTGAAAAGTCTGTATTTTAATTAATGTTATTGGGCTGTCTACTACTCAAAGTAATGATAACAGACAAATATTCCCTATTGAGCAGAATAACATTTGTTAGGTTCATCAGTGTCTGATTGCTGTGGTCCAATTAGAACTGATCTTTTCTTTTAGTAGCTTTTCAGCTTCCATTTTGCAATAGTAAGTTTAAAACATACAGTTGATATTTTCTAGGTCTAGTGAAAATGCATATACTCAAAGTTAAAAGATGATGTTACGTAATTTAAATCAATATGTTATATAGCTTCTTGAATTTATTTTTTATACTTCATATAGGACTGCTACTTAATATAGAATATCTACTGCTACAAAAATCAGATATAGAATTTTTTTAGCCACTGTAATTATCTGACTCTCCTTGTCAACATACGTAAGGATGGTAAGGACATATGTAAGGACAGCTACCCAAAGACTAGTCCAAGATTAGGCTGTCTTGGGCACTCCTGGCAGTGGCAAATGCAGGATTTTGAAAGTAGGGTTTCCAATGCGTGTAATACATGTGGGGTATATTAGCATACCTCACAACATATTGGAGCTCAAAAATGGGACAAATAAGTTCCACCCCCGTTCTGCCCAACCTCTACTCCCGACCCACCCCTACAGTCATGCCGCATGGTACAAAAATTACCCCTAGCCGAGTGTGTATGTGTGTGTATGATAGGGATTTAAGGCTTGATCCAGACCTACGCCGATGCGCTGTGCTTACTAAAGCACAGCATATCGGCGTCCACTCTCCCCGACACTCTCCCTGTGCGGGCGTATTTCCCATTGCTTACGCCGGCTGAAGGCTACCCTAACTTCAGTCGGCGTAAGCAATGGGTAATACGCTCGCACACGAGCATACTACCGCTAAGCCCTCCCTCCCTCCTTAATTATATTACCTCCCCCCGCCCACCTTCACTAACCTTAACGTAGGGACGCTAGGGGGACGCCCCCTCCAGCGTCCCCCGATCGTTGATCGGGCATTGCCGTAGCTATGCCGGGCAGAAGGTGCCCGGCGCATGCGCAGATTGGCTTTTCAGCCAATCTTACGCTTACGCCCGCCGTCCTAGCGACGGTGGGCGTAGGTCTGGATCAGGCCCTTAGACTGTAATGCTGTAGAGGTTGATGTGAAGGACTGTTAAAATTGTAAAGAGCGACTTAATATGATAACACTGTTAAAAATAAAACATATGTAAAATGACAATACTGATGATATGGTCATACTACCTGACTAATAAGACATCCATTAACGTTCTCTGTGCAAGCAGGACGTTTATAATGTAGATTTGAAAATAATAAAAATTCTACTTTAAGGAATTGCATTGGTTAATGGCTGTAACAAGTCCTGTTTTTGATATTTTTTTAGGTGTTTTATGAGTGACTTCTTTCACACATTAATATAGTAGTTTTATATTGGAGGTACAGATCTAATAGCAATAGCAGAACACATTACACAATGGACCAGAGTCATTATATCAGTGCATAAGCACTGTTGAATTAGTTTGTGACCCATTCATCATCCCCGCCTGCTTCCATTACCATCTTCCTCTATGTCAGTCTGCCTCACATAGGGCCTGATCTTGAACTATGTCCGCCGTAGCTAGGATGGCGGGCGTAAGCGTAAGATCGGCTTTTCAGCCGATCTGCGCATGCGCCGGATGTTGCCAGATGTTGCCTGGCGTTGCTACGGCAACACCCGATCGTGGATCGGGGATCCGTTGCAGCGCTGTAGGGACGCTGGAGGGGACGTCCCCCAGCGTCCCTACATTCAGGTTAGTGTAGGTGGGCGGGGGGAGGTAGTTTAAAGAGAGTGGGTGGGCGGGCTAGGCGGCCATACGCTCCTGTGCGAGCGTATGGCCCCTTCCTTACGCCGGCTTAAGTTAGGGTAGCCTTCAGCCGGCGTAAGGAAGGGGCCATATGCCCGCACAGGGGGAGTGTCGGGGTAAGTGAACGCCGATATGCTGTGCTTTAGTAAGCACAGCGCATCGGCGTAGTTCAGGATCAGGCCCATAGTTGTGAAGCCATGCCCCTTTTTTGAACTTTTTTGGACATGTTTTTCAATAATTTTTTTACATTTTCACCCCCCTGGGTGCGCCACTGCCTGGAGAGCCACCCAGGCTAAATTTCCACAGCCATGCTCTGTCTGTATTCAATTATGCAGATTATTTTTCTAATCATTCTTAAGCAGTTATCTTTTAAACCTGCAATCTCAGACAGAGGGGAAGAAAATCACCCTTCATAGGCCACCCTTCACCAAAGCACAGAACTCTGTAGTTCTCCCCACAACATGCTACAAGCAAGGAGTTGATAGTAACCAGGGTGGGGAAAATTAATTGCAGGCCCTTGCAGCTCCACCACTGCCTCCACAGATGAATTTAAGCTTTATTAAAGGACTCTGCAGCTTTAAACAGGTATACCTCCCTCCTCATTTTATAATGGAAGGGAAGCAATTACTGCCTGATTTTAACTCACTGTGGCTCAGATTCTAAGCTAATACCACAAGCAGACTTCCATAAACTACAGTATGTACGGAAGTCTGCCTGAAAATGGTACAGCACAAATGCAGTTACATTATCTCCGAAATGGAGCGCAACCGACCGATGCTGGGGGCGTGCCCATCCCCATGTATAGGAGATACGCATGTGAGGTGGGCAGAGGCATGTAAATTGTACCCAAAGCAAAAGTTATTGTAATATACCGCAGACTATAGAATAGTCAGTTAATTTTTAACATTTTTTATCATCAAGATTCCTGATATATCTGATTGTGCTACCGCCCGGGACAATGAATATAGCAAAATAACAAAGAGAGAAAGAAATCCCTATGGCAGAGCACCAATTAATATGAAATATTGTAATTAAATATTACAAAAAAGTGAAGCTTGACTTTTTAATAATATTTAATTACAATATTTCATATTGTTTGGTGCTCTGCCATATGGATTTTTTTCTTTCTTTCTTTGTTCTTTTGCATGTAAATTGTACCTAAGGGCATGGCTAAGCCCTTACGTACAATTCAATATTAAAACTTAAGGCAGGGTCCTGATGGCAGATTTACAATCCACACAAAGGAGAGCGGGGGGGGGGGGGGGGATTCACTCTCCACACTTAGCTGAGCAGGGGGAGTGTCCTGCTCTACTACATGTAGGCTTGTGAATCATAAATTCCATACGATAATCTCCGCAGTGGAGACTACCCTATGGAATCTATGGGTAAGTATGAATTCAGTCCTATATCATTAGATTACACTGGGACCAGCATCCTTTGGGAAAACGAGGTGCTTCTACTCTAAAGCAATCAGATTAAGGATATTAGTAGGCTATGTAGCAGGATATTAATTAGGATATGGCCAACAGTAATTGAATTTTAAAATATGAATATAAATAGAGTATAAAACTATTATAAAAACTTTTACCCTAAAAATGGCAACCATCTGGTAAGCTATAAAGCACACCTTAAGTCAGTAAGGTCTGTATAAAATGGTACTGTGAATCTTTACATTTATATAATAGGAACACTGTTTTGGAACTATAGTCTAGAAGTAGAAAAATTGCTGGCAAAAATTTATTTGAAACGGTCCATTACATTAGAATGAAGCTGTTTGAATTATATTATTATCATGCGTGCAGAAGCTAATAAGCAGTTCTAAATTAATTGAATATCACAGTGATGGATAGTTTTGTTTAGTTAAGCCACAAAAACAGTATTGTGTCAGGTTTAAATGAGATCTTATTAAAATGGCCAAAATGTGAAAGGCATTTATGTGCCTGGCAGATGTCAACGTCAGTCAAGACTGGTACTTAAAATATCAGACTTCCCTTTTCACAATACTTTCCATTTGTAGATCTAAACATGTATATATACCTTTTATTGGCATGTCGATAAATGACACTTTAAAATAGAATCATTTAGGAAAAGAAAAATATTCCCCTTACCAAGGTTCGCCAGCGCTATTATCTTGCTAGTAACATGGCTGGGAAACTCTTGGCTAGAAAGCTTAAAGCCCCACAGGCCAACATTGAATAAGACACATAGGGCTGGATCCAGACTTAAGTAGTAGAAATTAGTTACTCCTGGGCTAAACCATGTTGATTGCAGGGGAGTTGCAAACAGTATTAGAGTTGAGAGGTGATATTTCATATCCCAAGTCTAATAACAGTGTGATAGTAAAGCTGGTCAGTATCTGTGTGCAGTAAGCAATTCAAAGATATATCTCTTCATGCAAAGAATACAATTAACTCCCCCTGCAATCAACATGGTTTAGCCCAGGAGTAAGTAATTTCAAGCATTTACTTAAGTCTGAATCCAGCCCATAGACTCCCCTGGGGGTGTCAGGATTATCAATCCGGCTGATATTGAAAATAAATTTGCTAAATACTATTCTCAGGTATACAATCTATATGGCGATGCCACTATTTTTCAGAAAAATTCTGTGTCAATTAAGCTATTCCTTGATAGCGTTAACATTCTGCAACTAGAAAATGTTGATGCTCTATGTGCTCCCTGGACAGCTAAGGCAATTCATTGGGTTATTAAGAACCTTCCCAAGTCCAAGGCTCCAAGCCCCGATGGGTTCATTAATGAGTTTTATAAAAGGCCTCTTACTCTCAACTTGTTTAATTCGGTATCAGATGGTGGCTCTTTTCCTCGTGAGATGTTAGAGGCACGAATCATTGCCATCTTAAAACCTAAGAAAGACCCTTCCTCTTGTAAAAACTACTGACCCATCGCCCTTCTAAATTCTGACATAAAGATATATGCGAAGCTTCTTGCAAATCACATTATCGCATTATCCCTCTCCTGCATACACCCAGACGGACTTTGAAAAAGGACCCAGCAGAGGTCCGAAATGCGTAAGCCAGGCGGTGTTTCCAGACCAACGCTCATTCCCAGGACCAGTGCTGACGTTTTTGTACTTCTCCTCGCCCCGGCAATTTAGGATCAAGAGGGAGTCCACTACCGCTCATCCACCCTTTCCTGGTATGAACTGTTGGTCCATTTTGTATAGTTTTTATGTGTAGGACCATTTTTAATAAAGTGTTATTTTTTCATTTTATTCTCTTTCCTGCACATCCCCAAGAGGGGAAGAAAACTACCATATCATCGATGTGAAAACCCCCTTCCCCACTTTTCCCTATTTATCATATCAGGGACTGAAGCTAACTGACACTTCCTACTGAGGGACATCATAGCGCTTTGAGGGTGTTTCTTATTCTTTTCTTACCCTGATCAGGTGGTCTTTGATCCTCAGCGTCAGGCATTGGATAATACCCACAGAGTTTAATTTAATTGAATTACTCTCTCGCAATAAGGAACAATGTGTTCTACTTTCCTTAGCTGCAGAAAAGGCCTTTGATAGCTATCAAGGCCTTGTAGATATTGATGTATGGATAAAATTTTACAATCCATGATGTCCCTATTCAAATCCCTTTACTAGAGTTTTCAGCAACGGTTTTCTTTCTACTCCCTTCCCTCTCTACAATAGTACCTGACAGGGCTGTCCTATGTCGCCCTTAATTTTTGTTTTAGCCATTGATCCCTTAGCTGCCTTAATCCGTTTTTCCTATAACTTCCCATGTATCATATATTGCACTTTATTACATAAACTATGTTTATTTGCAAATAATATCCTGTTGTTCGTGACCAGCCCAGAGACCTCTTTACCTAAGCAACAGCTTCTCCTTGATAAAGATTCTAAAGCCTCCGTTTATAAGTTAAATTCCACTAAATTGTATACCATTCTGCTCAATGGGCTCCATTTACTATATCGTTTACAGGAGATAAAGACCATTTTACACCTGAAAACAGTCTTTATCTCCGTAAAACGATGTGTGCACCATTTACAAAGCTATGATCACTATGGAAACCAGCTTCTGCACTCACGATCGCCAGCCCGCTCTAATGAATTCGGACCGGCTGATCGTTATATTTACAAAGTGTCAGTGCAGTTTTTAACAATCCGCGCCAACACATTAAATAACGCCATCTAAAGATGAAGATGCCCCATATATCCCCCTTCTCCTCACCCTAATAGCTGTTATTAGGGGGAGGAAAAGGTGGTATATATCAGGAGACCGCTGTAATACAAAACACAAAAGAAAATGTACAAAAATAAAATAAAATAAATATTTAAAAAAAAATTTTTTATAATTTACTAGTAAATTAATAATAAAAATACTTTAAAATAAATAAAAAAAAGAACAATACAAGATAAACAGTTTTCTTACCTGTCCCTGCATCGCTTCTGCCTTGGTGTCCCACACATGCGCAGTGTTGCTTGCCTTTTGGGACATAAAAGTCCCAAAATGCAGCTACTGCGCATGTGTGGGCACTTCTGCTCCAAGCCCTAAATTTAAGGAAGCCCTATGACATTCTTAAGTTGGTTAAGAAGCTGAAAACTGGGGGCCTCCATCAGGGGAGTCTCCTTGCTTTTAGTTGCTTATAATTAAGAACCTAAAACCTTCTTAAGTGCGAATCAGGTCCTAAATTTCAAGCTCCTTCCTAAGTCTGAATCAGACCCAGAGAGTGAATATTGTCTTTTGCTTAAATTACTAAGCTTTTATTATACATGCCATTTTATCCTTCTAATTATATGTGTACAGTACATTTGGGAAGCTCATATAAGTTACACCACGTGTATTGTTGTACACAGTGTAATAAAATAGTATTATTATGAAAAATACCATATAGAAGAATCTGAAGGGCTGGGAAAACATAAAACCTATGATTTTCTGATCATGATCAGCTTTGTTTAGCCAAGCTCTACAGGGAGAAGTTAATGTGTACATTTAGGCTGCAGAAATCGGGTGAATTCTTTAAACAAACACCTAATGGGAAATGCCTGGAGCCATATGGTTTTTCTCTGCAATATTATAAATGATTTAAAAGAAAAACTATTGGAATCTGTTTTTATTAAAATCGTTAACTGCATATCTGACATATGTTCAACGGGCCAACTCATAATTGCTGCCCACAGTTATTCCCAACAGGTTATGACAATGCTACAGTAGAAAAATTATTGTCATATTAATCATTATTAGCATAGATATAAAAAAATGTAAACCAACCATTTTCACCCTTTCCTGCATAATCTAAAAGGGTACAGTTATAACACTGAAACATAAATAAAGGAAAAAGAAATGCCCCAGCACACTGCTATTAACCAGTAGGTAACATGGAATTCTATCTGTAAATTAAAATGCAGAAACATTACTTAAACCCACTTAGAATTATATGATAAGACAAGAGCCACTTAAAAGACTTTTCTGCTGTGGTGGGCCTAACTTGCAGACCAAAACTCTCTGGTAGCTGCTGGTGCCATGACATTCCACACAAAGTTACACAAAATGGTGGTTTCTGAAATAAGTTAATAGGGAAATATGAACAGGAGCATGAAAGGCAAGGGTAATTTACACAGAAACAGAGGACATTTATTCATCCTTTTTTTTTGCTTACCCTATTTTAAAATAATGGACTTTATTTACAAAGTCCTTTTTCAGTTCAATTTGAAGAGTTAATGCCCGTTATCACATGAAAAAATGAAGTCTTTCATATTTACAAAACATGGATCGCCACTGCATTGCTATATTTACTTAATGTCGGAACAGAGTTTCTAATAGTGGTATTAGGGAGAGGAAATGAGGGGGTATGTATGGTGAGACCACTAAAATATACATAAATGCACTTGAGGGGCCATATTCAGAGATCTGTTTTTTTTACGTACGCCATTATACGCAGGCCAGAGCAAGGAAACACCCACCAACAAACCTGACACTCTACCAGACGTGCGGTCAAGGACTTACGAGACTCTGTTCTTTCCGTGTGGACTTACGTGCGTATTTGTGCTCTGTCCGTGCGATTGTTGATAACCACGCCTCCATGTGTTCATTTAAATGCCCCCCCCCCCACTTTTATGTAAATTTTTTCATCTGTCGGACTTTGGTTCAATACAGCCACAACTGCAACTCTGAATATGACAGATTGTGTCAGAAAGCACAATACAGCTATGTTTCCAGATATGTTCAGCATTACCATACCTTTAGAATTACATTTGGAAAGCTATATGCCTCAGAAATGGTATGCTATATGTTGTAGAGTGTTAGCCAGGACTTAGACTGGTGCAACACTTCATCATAAACTGTGCTTATTGGGTCTGGACTTTGTTCAGTTGCATGAGCAAACCCTTACTGGACATTGATTACATCCCTTCACCATTTTCCTCCCATAAAATACCCCTCTGAACAAACATGGTAACGGCATTGGGTCTAGATTTCCAAAAATGCGTGAACATTTGCTCTGGGCATGAGCTGAGTGAAGCAATGCAGGAATATGCTATGCCATGGGGCGTATGTTCAGGTCTGGATCAGACCCAGAGCCTCTGAATTATAAGTGGGAGACACGGGAGAGACTGGTGAGGAGTGGAGGGTAAAGAATTTCTGT
Source organism: Limnodynastes dumerilii (assembly GCA_011038615.1). Classification (NCBI taxonomy): domain Eukaryota; kingdom Metazoa; phylum Chordata; class Amphibia; order Anura; family Limnodynastidae; genus Limnodynastes; species Limnodynastes dumerilii. Next base: position 151,057 of record WWET01002074.1, read on the forward strand.
TTAGCATAGATTTCAAATGCAGTGAAAGGCACTATTTAGTAAGCACTTTGTTGCCCTCCCAGCTTCACTAGCCATACACAGCTGCCATAACAAAAAATTAGACTGCATACATAAATAAGCAGACAATGGGCCTGATCCAGATTTAGGGCTGTATTCAGAGAACCATTTTCACGGCGAGTTGCGTGCTTATATTTAGGTATGTTTCAACTGCGCATGCGTAGGAACTAATTTTACGTTCTTTAGGTAGACTAAATGCGCGTAAGTGCCTCACGGATGGACTTGTGAATCACACTTGGTTACATACATACGGATTTGCCACGCAAAAATAGGCACGTGAAAATTTGAATAAAAATGGGCGGAGGGAGGCATTTAAAAGAAGGTATGTGGGTGCGACTAACATGAATCGCATGTACGGAGGACACATATGTACGCACGCAACAACACACGGAAAGTTACAAGTGATCTATGGAGGTGGAAGCCACCAACAGCACGGCCGATAGAGGGGAGTGTCATGGGTGAGAGTGGGTTTGGCCTGCGCCGGCCGTGCGTATAATTGCGTACCGATATGGAAACGGTTCTCTGAATACGGCCCTTGATAAGCCATTCCGCTCTTAGCTGTATTTCTGCAGCAGAGGCCAATGTCTGGAATTTCTGATCCACAATACCTAACGCAGGAGAATGGGGCATTCCCCCTGCTCTCCTACATGCGGAGGCTGACTTCTGCACGAAATGCAGCATCGTGTGGCTGTGTTCTGTTGCGGAAATATAGGTACTACGCTATTCATATATCATACGTAAATCAGCTGATTTTTTTTTATTCTAGATCTGGCCCACAGACTATTCATTTCTGCAAGACTGAGGTGAATGACAACCTCTCCCTGTGCAGAACTGCACACATTTTATGGCACTACACAAATAAAGAGAAGTGGATTTTAAATATAATAAATGAAAATATAAAATTGCTTTTTTGTAGGATTACTATTTAATGTCTGTACACAGGGCAACAGAATGCAAGCAGAATTCTGGTTGTAATTTTTTTTTTTTTTTATTAAACCTTGTAATTGGAAATTCTTTATTAATAGACATGACCACAAAACTGAGAGAATAGAAATGTGTAATTTACAGATGATAAATTTTATGATTCTGAATACAGGAGCAGCTGGAAACATGAACTGGCCAGACAGCTGCCTGCTGGTGTGTGCCACTACTGCCACCATGCTTCACATAGGGTGCCATGGTCCACTTAAAAATGATATAGATGTAGATATTAGATGCAAATTCCTAGGCAATTCTTATCTAATAAGGTAATCTTTTCCAGGATACTTCTTTTAATGCACAATTTTGAAAATGTTCTCAGAACGTGAAGCATATGACATGAGCAATAAACTTGAGCAATACTGATTTCATCTCATGTTAATACTAGGGTAAAAAAATATGATGGGGTGAATCCACTATGTTAGATGTACACTAAAGCAAAGTAAAAAGGCAAACCATGTTGCATTGGAGAGGGAGGCTAATTATTTGTTTACCAAAGACAAATATTGAACAATTTTAATTTTAAATAGTAGCTTAAGCTGATAACGATTTCCCACCAGAGAAAGGTTCTGTTATCAACATGAAACACCTCTCCTGCTGGGACCAGTAAGAGGGAGGCCCTAGTATAACAGGGAGCCATTAGTGAGCTGATTGTCTCTGCTTAAAATGTCGGAAGCATGCCCACTTACTACAGCAATTATTAGCCCAATCACCCCATAATTGGATGATCTGGCCAATAATCATTCTACTGTATGGTTAGCTTTAGATTTCGAAACAATTTCAACTCTTATTTTTTGCACATTTTAAATTTGCCTCCCTGCAATTCAACATGCCTTTGAACTTGTTTTTATTTTACACACAGTCCCAATGAAGGATTGAATGTAAATAATCTACTTTATTGCCTCTGTCACTTTGAAACTTTACTCTATTCTTATATCTTTGTTTGTTTCAGAGATGTGAGAAAATAATGGTGGTTTTCTGATTTACATCTGTGACTTGTGGAGCTGTGACTGGTAATTGAGCAATTTTCTAACACTCTGCCAGCTCTTTTAATGGGGGCAATGCTAAGATGTGATGTGTGAAATATTTGATCAACTACGCATATCTATAGTGACAATTAAATTCTGCACTGTTGAATTGCTGGGATTAAAGCAAAAAAAAAAAGCAGTAAATATACACGAACAGAGAAAATACAGGAAAATTCTCCCAAAAAGTTAAAATGTAAAGAAACAACAAATTGATGTGCCTGAATCATGTTCAATGAATTATAAAAATCATGGAATTACACTGGGTGTGATATGGATCGATAATGGTTATAAAGTTGATGGTTAATCTGCTGGCACTAACTGGCCGACGGATTTAACTGATCGACTTTCCCCTATCTGACAGAGTTGCTAACTCAAAACCTGTCAGATAGAATATTGTAATGACGACACATACATTGTTCATTATTACAATAGGACATAGGTGAAGGAAGAACACGGAACAGAAAAAGACAGCAGAGGGAGCAAACAGCAGAGCATAGGAAAAGGCAGACGAAAAAACAGGACAGGTGAGCAAGACGCAGAAGAAGAAAAAGATAAGAGAGACACACAGGAGCAGAGCAGGACAGGCTGGAGGAACAGACAGCAGAGCAGAAGTGGAGACAAGCTACAGAATTTAGAGGATTTTATTACATTTCTATTTTATTTATGTAGAAGGATTACCAGGCCAAACATATGGCTGTTTAAATTCATAATTATCAAACACTGACACAGTCTATTTTATGGTGTCAGCTCTATCGTTATCGGTATGATGATTCCTGCCATGTTGACTATACAAGGGGTCATAACATGATATTTATTACTAATAACAGAGAAGACAAATGTGTCACCCAGTAAAACAAAAGCAGGGGCATGCAATCAGACATAATGTTATGTATAATTTAATGCCAAGTAAAAGCAGTTCAAAGAAGTGAAACTTTGGGGCTAACCTTTTGGGTAGAAGGTGCAGCGTCACTTCTCACTTACATCTGCTAAAACCAAAGATTAGGAAAGAAATATTGATTCATCTGTCAGTTAATGGGGTACTTCTCACATAGGAATGCTTGCTGTCATTTATTTATTTCTATAATCCTTTATGTTCCTAATGACAAATTAAATCAATCCCTGAGAGTTCCCTGTATAATGATAGTATTCAACAGTGCTGATAACAGCACAAGACTTCATGACTGCAAATATACATACTTCTACTTGCCAACATACATTTTAAATCCAGCTGACATGCTACATGAGCCTTGATGATGCAAATTCCAGTATTGTTGCGCATGGGACAGAGACAAGATTTGTAATGCCATAATAATGATGACACAAAGGGCCAGATTTACTAAGCTGCGGGTTTGGAAAAGTTGCCTATAGCAACCAATCAGATTTTACATCTCACTTTCCTATTACATACTAGAGAATGTCAGCTAGAATCTGATTGGTTGCTATAGGCAACGTCTCCATTTTTCCAAACCCGCAACTTAGTAAATCTGGTCCAAAGATTCTTATAGGTATAGTGCATACATTGGCAAGTAAGCAGATATGCATGAAAAAAGTCTTGGTCCAGAGTTTTATTGCGCAGTGAAAGTGCTAAAAATATCGGCGTCCTATCCAGTGTTCTGACATGCAAATGGATAAATGCAGGCAAATAGACTGAGATTTTAATGCAGCAGCCTCTACAAGTTTCTATGTTTACAAGTACGTATTTTTATATTTATTTAAGATAAAGATTATTTCTCCCTGACGAAGTTGAAGTGTTTGCTGACTTTTGCAGTGTGGTCTTCACCACTGATACAAAGATAAGCCTGATGCTTGTACTTATTTAATGTAGGCTTATTACTAAATTTCCAATTTTACTGAGCACTAGATGGGTGGTTTTTTTTATATGTTTTCCTAAATGGAGCCCTCCATGATGAATAGAAAGAACATCTACAGAGCATAAAAAGAAACCTTTGATAAAGCATCTGTCCTTAAGACCTCTGCTACACACACATCTTTAGAAGTGTTTGATAATTTAAGGTGTTCGCCTTCGGGTTTCTTTTTTTTTTCCACAGCTTTTATCCATGGGAACTGATGGATATTTTACTTAGGACAGCTGCCCCTGTACAATCAGGATATCTCTTCACTCTGGACTTTTTCCTGAAACATTTTTCCTTGACAATTGCATAGGACTTGTGAAACTAATCACTTGGTTTTCCTAAAGACTTTACCTTGATTTTCCATTTAATATATTTTTTACTGTGGGTTATTGGTTATTAGCGCTACAATATATATATATTTATTTATTTTTTATTTTTTTATATATAACAGGGAGTGACAGAGAATAAAAAGAGCTAGAGGCAGCCCAGGATAAAGTGCAAGTTGCAGAGAACAGCACCAGAGGGGGTGGCCACTTGGGTGGGCTATCAATCTAGGACCTGGCACCCAAGCAAAATGCGACCCCAACTGGCCTTCCACACACTAAACACTGCAGCCGACAGACCAAGACAGGGAAAGTCTCACAGCAGTAGCTGCTTGTACAGGCATAACTAGGGAAGAAGAGCTGGGCAGTGTCCCACCACATGGGGAGCAAATAGCTGAGGAAGCAGTCAAGTAGACTCCTTTTCTGGATTCAATATTAGTTTGCAGTTCTGAATCATCGGGAAGCCCAACCTTCAAATCAGGCAGCCGACACATTAGATGGTGCACATACACTGTGAATAGCGTAGAAATCACAGCCAGCAGGTCTGGCGGGAACCACCACTGAGCAGGCCGCAGCATTGGGGAGTGCTTGGAAGCAGCACTAACCCTCTGCAGGAGTACAAACCACCTTCAGGATAGAAGTGCAAGGTATTCAGGAGCAGCAGTCACCATTGGATAAGATTAGAAGGCACTTTTGCAGGATCCACAGCAGAGCAGCAAGGAGACATGTCTGCATTTATGGTAAGCCAAAACATGCCCTTCCCATGCACCTGATTTAGCAACGGATGCAGAAATGTAAGCTGGAATAACCTATTTATACATAATGGTCCGGATTCACGCTACCGGACGTATTGCATATACGACCAGAGTTTACCGATATTTGATACTGTGCATGCGTAATATATTTTTTATGTAACCTACGTATCATTTCGTTACGTAGATTAAAGACCGCATATACACAATCAACGTAACAAAAATATACGTAGATTACATAAAAAAGATACTACGCATGCGCGTTATCAAATACCGGTAAACTCCGGACATATATGCAATACGTTCGGTTGTGTGAATCCAGCCCAATATTATCATGTAATGAAGATCGGGAGGGAATAGAGTCACACATATTATAAATGTAAACACTGTGTTTACAATGTAGAGATTAATTTGGTGCTAACACAAATACAGATGAAATGTAAGCTAAATATTGTAAAAATAAAATTGTACCATAAGGTGCTCATAATACTTCATTTTCCTCTCTGTTTCCCACTATATGCTGTTGTTTCGCTAATCTGACAACCTCAGGATGTGCCATTGGAGGAAAGTTTCCCGATGCCAAGTAGCCCTCGTGTGTGTCAAACCTGAAAACACAGCTTCCCTAAAACCATTGTACTGTATGTAGAAGGGTAGGGTATAAGCACTCAGCAGAAAAAGAACCGATTAGTCAGTTGCTGAGTATTTTGTTTCATTTATCAGAAGGTGTCCCCTTCATAGCTCAAGGAAGTAGGAAACTTGTAGGACTCACAACCTTGTAAAGAGTATGTCAATATGTGTATTATCTATAACTATTTCCTAATACTAGTTAACTAGAGATTATGCTCTATGGTCTGGATTCAGACCTTCACAAAAAGTATATTTTCGCAAGGAGCGCAAAATGACCATATTTTGTAACTTCCATTACAGATCTGGTTCATTAATGTGTTTCTAACGGTAGGGTAGGGCAGGATTTGTACAGCGTGTTTGCAAGCTGGGAGGCAGAGATATGCTAATTGTACAGTAAAGATGTGCTACCCAGGCTTCCCCATCCTCATTTTACATGGGGATGGTACAAAAATAGTAAGGTACAGTCTTGCAATTGGACCTCCCATTACAAACACGTGAGTTAGGATACAGCTGGGACATGACTTTTGATCTGCAGCCCAGCAGCTACAGAGGTTTAGATCCATTTCTACATGTATTTTTCTATTGCATATACAATTTAATACAGGCTTTTAGAATTTAGAACTACAGGTGCCAGCAATCAGTCCTATGAACAGAACAAGCTAGTTCATGGTAAATATATGTTGCTTCATGAACAATAACTTCCCGTCGCCATTGGGCCTTTGTTTTTTTGTCAACGCTGTGAGGTTCAAAATTCATTACGATAAAAACATTTTCATGAAGAAGCCAGCAAATGCGAGGAAAGGATCATATCTTATGTGAAGATACAGCTTTAAATCCTAGATCTCACTGGACACCTCGCCATTCTGTTTGACAAGCGGCATCATAAAACATAGGGAGTCTCATAAATGCGGCTCCTTTTCCCAACTTTAGAAATTGCATGGCTAAGTTATTTTCAATCTTAAAGGCATTGTGCAAAATCATTTAATGTTCTCTGTCAAAAAATGTCAGTATGATCAAAGGAAAAAGCAAAAAGAAAAAAGAGCTACAAGACATGGGTAAATTGCATAATATGCTTCGCTCTTTGGAAGTAAAGTCTAGACTGGTTATATACTTATGCAAAGAAAGGCTGTTTTATTGTTTTCTTTCCCTTACATTAAATTCAAAGCAAGTCTTGGCTCATGTAGACCATTTTATTGAAAAACTTGGCTGCTCATGTGGGATGACATTATGTTCAGCCGGTTTTCCTTAAACTTGAATAAAATCCAGTAATCCTACATTCATTGTTGTCCATTGCTAATAATACAATAATACAAATTAAACTGGCCACACACACACTGCAATATTGTCCAGTGATCAGGCAATGCCCAATATCAGAGAGTGGGTGCTCTCAAAATAAGTATGATGTCTGAGAATGTGATCTTTATTAAAAGGATCATTTTAGGACTTTAGTAAAATGCAGTCACTGTACTAATAAGCCAGAGAGTGAACAAACGAGATCCAGTCACTATGTAATCACTTTGTGTCACTTGGCTGGTTCAAGCATAAGGTTTATGGTATAGGAATCTCCACAGGGCTGAGGGGTTGCCTCATCCAGCAGGGAGAGCTCATGGCTTTATTTGACAGTTAGTGCTTTATTTTAAATGAATCAAAGCACACTTAAGTTGTTTTGAATGTGCTTATTGCTTAATAAATCAGTGGGTCACTTCTAGTACAAAAACTATTTGCTTTCTGTCTTTCATCTATGAATTGTCTTAAATATACCTAACATGCATTTACAGATCTGCAGCATTTGGTATTTTTATAATGTAATCTGACATCTGCTTGTTTATCCATTATCCCACTCTCTAGATGCCATGTTTCTCTGTGTTCTTGCCTGATATTTTCAGCCATTCTCTGCTCGATGCAGAGTTATAATAATAACGGAGCTTTTACTTTGCGTATTGATATATTCCCCAGCTGATCGCTGGCTCATCCTCTCCCCGTTCCAAGCAGCCAGTTAAGCTCCTTTAGTCAATAGCTGTTCTAGTTTTCATTACTCCCTGGAAATGTGGCTGCTGCAAGCTCATCCGTCATTCAATTACATCCCATTTCAGCCCTATCATACACGTGTCATAAACTTGCTTAGATAAAAAGTTCTGTTAATTCTTAATACATCCCTGCAGCCCAGGTACTATACAGTACCACCATGTCCCAGTGGGATTCTTATGCAATTATTAATCCTGTCTTTTTGGACTGCTTAATGTGCGTGTCACTACCCAGAGGAGTACAATGTGTACATAAGAATCCACAGAAGCACATGCTTATTACCCTGTATAGTGTGTAGACTCCTAGGAATAATGCACATAATAATTTAGCTCCATAACAGCATTTAGAATTCATTATATTATAAAAGAAACCTTAAGTCAATATACCTAGAAATTTCTGCAAATAATAACTGTAAACAAACCCTTGCAAGTTGTAATTACTTATAAGTGATATGTTTAATTTAATCACTTAAGCATTCACTATAAGAATTAGTATATTTAAATGTATTTTTCACCTTCAGCTGAAAACCATTACTGATATAAGTAGTCATTTCTAATTCCTGTATCCTTTATGACCTATAGGACATAGTAATAATAAATCATAAAACAAGCAATGCATTGCAGTGACTTGCAGGCCTGATATTTCACAAGGGATAGAAATGTTTAGATATTTGAACAAAGCAAAAATTGGCTTCTTTCTATGCATAAAAAAATCTTGATTTTTAAATATGGGAATGCAAAGAAATTTGGAATTTTTTGTCGGAGTGGTTAGAGCTTACTGAGAGTTAATGTCTCAGCTTCACCTAAGCCATTGCTTGGGCAATGTGCTCAGTTAAGAGTAAATTAACAAGTAACTAAGCACCGTATTTACAGATACGTTTTTGCATCGGATTGCGTGCGTATTTTTAGGAGTGGATTAACTGCATGCGTAGTAACTTTTTTCCATACAAATTCCGTAGTATTTATGCACGTAAGTACTATGATTACGGACTTGTGAATCGCGCTTGGGGACCGGTTGCATTCTCCGGTCAGAAAATCCCATTTCCGAAATAGGGACATCTGAAAGTTCTTTTTCGGATGTCCCTATTTCGAATACTTACCAGATTCTACTTATTTTCAGAATGGGTGAGTATGCCGTTCGGCATACTTCACCCATTCTCCTTCGGAAATACCACCGCCGACAATATCCCTTCGCCGGTTGGTTTCCCGCGAACAGCGC
>WWET01002074.1:159996-171402 GCA_011038615.1 Limnodynastes dumerilii
GGAGGGGAGGGAGGGTTAGGGGCAGGCTCCAGGGGAGGGAGGGTTAGGGTCAGGCTGCGGGAGATGAAGGGTTAGGGTCAGGCTGCAGGGAAGGGACAATTAGGGTCAGACTGCGGAAGATAGTGGGTTAGGGTCAGGCTGCAAGGAAGGGAGGGTTAGGGTTAGGCTGCCAGGAAGGAGGGTTAGGGTTACGGTAGTAAGAGGGGAGGGTTAGGGTTAGAATTAGGGAAAGGAGTGGGGGACTATTTTTACTAACTTTTCGGAGTACCAACAGCTCGGTGCTCCGTGGATTGATTGCTATGCCTCCTCGAGGCATATGCAATCAAAATCCCAGCCAGTTCGAAACTATCGAAATAGGACCGTTCTAACCGGGGACCCACACCCCTTTGGGACATACGTACGGAGGGGCGTGGTTTTTTTCCGTTCGTCGAAGTTACGTGAAAGTAGGTGGAAGGAGGAATTTAGATGGGCTTTAGAGGACGCGGTTAGTAAAAACACACGTACGGAAGTAACATACCCGTGTAAGTACACATGTAGAGTTGCAGGTGCCCTTTGGAGGCGGAAGTCACCGAAAAACCGTCCGTGCTAAGGGAGTGTCATGAGTGTTGTCTTGCTATATGCGTGCGTAAAAACGCGCCCATAGAAAATACGGATCTGTGAATCTAGTCCTAATTGTTTATAAAATGTAAGTTGAACTTTGCACTTTATTTAATATAAAAAGTGTATGGAGTATTAGTGGTAGACTGTCATATAGGCTAAACAATCAAAACACAGAGACAGCTTATAAAACATAGAAAGGGCATTGCAGAATTTGGATTTCATGTTCCAGTTTAACAGTTAAATAGTGCAGTATCACTTGCATCTTTGGCCAAAGCCAGTGGTGCAATGAAGTGGTTAAGAAAACTGATGACATCCCATTCCATTCCTCAGCATAATCATTTAAATACAAAACTACAATGCTGGTCTTATCTTCTGTAGCACAGCAGCAGGTTAGGGAATGGAGATATGCACTTAATGAATATTCCTGGTGAGTAGCCTTTCTTCATATTGGACACTGTAGTAAATGTATCTACGATAGTGAACAGATTCAGAAGTGCATATAATATATCTAGACTGTCATCTCTTGTGCTTTTTTTCTCCAGTCCCTACATTAGTACTTGAGATTTCTCTATCTCATTTCCATAAAGCTCAATGAGTCATCAGTTGTGTGCTGATCTTGCACTTTCCTTGCGGTATACATCCACCATTTGCTCATGAATGTATACACATGCATGCTAGGAGTCTCCATGGCCATATATGATGCCAAAAGCATATACTGCTATGGTCAGGCTTCTTAATGTAAGGATAATGCTTTTGCTTGTGACAAAATCGATACTGGAATGATATCAAGACATGTCAATACAACCTTCTGGGTTTTTCATAAGAAGTAGTATCCAGATGATGAACAGATAATTAAACCCCAAATTAAAAGAAGCAGCTGCTTTTCACACAGTGCATTACAATAAAATCACTGGCTCAACTGAAATATCTGAAAAATAAAGAAAAAATAAAGCTGATTTATTGTTTCAGTAATGTAAAGCCTCATAATAGTCATCTTATTATTTAGAGTATTGTTTAGAAAAATAGAAATAATCACATTCTTGTAGCATGTCCTGAGAATCATACTGGTTGCTATCAGAAGTAGCTCCACTTTTTTAGAAACTTTGGTAAATCTATTTTTGCCTTAATGCTGCAAGTGCCCCAGTGTAGTAATGTGGGACTTGGGTTGGGCCAGCAAACACACCATCATTTTCTTGGATGGGTTTTAAAGTTCTAGAAATGAATATGACCTAATTTGGCATGAAATATCATGGTCTCCACTTCATAGCAGCCTGGGTTCCCCCTCCTGGCTCTTTCAACACTATTTAATTCCTTTCACTTTTGCTATTCACTTAAGAGCCTAATCAGATTAAGTCTTTCTCCAAAAGGTGCTCTCTGTCTCTCTCTCACTGACTCTCATCCTGCGCTGCACCCTCCCCTTCTGCCTTCTCAAGAAAACTGTGTTTGGCAGCCAGATCGTTAGACTGTTTTATGCTTTTGAGTTCTATTACCTCATCCTGCCTGCTGTTATTCACCTTTTCAAAACCAGTCTAACTATACATGACTACCAGTCTAACTAACATGGCTTCTCATTTATCTGTGAGTCTTGCCACTGCCATTCTCCACATTACCTGAAAAAACTGTGGTGCCATGTGCGCTCATTTCAGCCACTCCCCTCTGTGTGAAACTCTGTGATAATCCCACTTTCAAATGCTCTCTTTGCAACACCTTCCTTGTGAGCTCTATACACTAATTTCTAGTTGCAATGTTTTGGGTGTATTCTCTATTATATCAAAGTTAGTTTAGCTTAGTGCAACCTTTCATGAAAAAGTGGTGCCATGATCTTATACATGACAACAAAAGGAAAGAAATCATTGATACATCATTTGTAAAAAGTCTTAAAATATTTTGGTCTACAGAACAGAATGTTCAGCAGACCACAATGCAGCTTATTCTCTGCTGTATTTAGCAGTATGTATAGTATTGCTATTGTTTCTGGAATGATTTGTGGAATCTCACTTGTACGAGTCTAAAAAACCTGCATATGAATCTACAAACTCCAAATAAAGAGCCTGTTCCAGAATTAAAAGCATAATCTGTACATTAGCCACCGCTGCGGAGGATAAGGTATGTAATCTACAATACCTATACTCCCCTCGCACAAACGGGTCTTTGGCAGGCAGGATGCTACATAAGGGCTTAGCCAAGCCAGATCCCTCCCTCCATGCGTATCTTGTTGTGTGTATAGTGAGTGGGTCCCACCCTGCATGCGGATAAAGATATTTGCATAAGAACACACCATCAATCGGATGCGTTCCAATGTTGAAGTTCATGTACTGAGTGTGCACATTACGGACTGATGACAGTCACCTGTCGTTATTAACTCTGGATCAGGCTCAAACATATTGATGTAGTGTATACAAATTTTTTTTTATCATCAGTCTGGCTATATTTTAATGAACACATATATATATGTATATGAAGATGGAAAAATAGGCATGCTATGATCAGATGTTTAATAATTCAACTGCCAACATGTAAATAGAAGTGGTTGTAGTTGCATAATTTACTATTATTATCATTCATTTGTACTTTTAAAGATAAATATGCACATACAAATACTGAATATTACACAGGGGAGGTAGCTAAAATGGGTTCTATGGAAAAATACAGAGGAGCTCATGAAGGATGTATTTAATAAACCAAGAAATAATATGTATATATACTGAAAAAAAAAGATCTCTTTATGACACAAGGTAGCGACAATGTGTAGCTCACTCATCTGTATATAAAAGTAAAATAGTGGCATCAATGTATTTAGATCAGCCCAACACCAGCTCAATATTACAATTATTGGTAATATAGACCCTCCAACATGACCCCTTCCATTAGGTACACAATATTCTGCTCCTAAGCTTCCAACTGTCACTCACCTAAATTTAATGAATAAACTGATGTTTGAAAAAGTGGTCACCACTTCCCTAATGGAATGGGTCATGTTGGAGGGTTTGGTAATGCTTCTTGCTGGATCTCTTTGTAATGTCACTTATAACAACGCCACTCAAAGTTGGAACTGCTGTCATCTGGAAATCAGGCAGTGAGACGCTAGGCCTTATTTCTGCTCCTGTATACACCTGCATAAACATGCTTGGTCACTTGTTGTGAGAACACCATTCTATTGGTACTTTAAAATTGCTACTGAAAAATAATGGGAAGGATTAGCTCTGGATTACAAAACAGACCAGCAAAGCTAGTTTTATCACTGATTCTATGCCACAGAGGATTTTACTTTTCTTTTTAATAATCAATAAAGGTTTTATAATATTTCATCAAGGATGAACAGTCCTACTTAAAAATTAAAGGAACTAGCATGCTCTTAGTGGTTCTAACCGTGTACATAAAATTTCCCCTGGATTTTTACGGCTCAATTATAAATACACCAAACCACACAAAAATAAATATACACTTTACGCACTATTATCACACACTATGTGATTTTTCCGTGTTGCCAACTGCACATTTGTCAAGATCATAGCAAATTTTAACTTACTGTCACTTGTATTCCATTTTTTTCCCATGCTTGCATTTTGTATTTTTTACTTATAAAGCAGCTTCCCCTCCCCCCCTCTATCATTTAAGCTACAAAAATAATTTCCCAAAGTAATAGTAAGTAACCTCGCTAAAAATAATAGCCTCTTATAAAGAAATGTTGTCCACCTGCTTAACTAAGTGCTGATCTGCATTACTCTACCAGAGAATTATGTCTTTCTTCAAGTAGTGCTGAATGGTGTCACTGTATCATAATAATGTCTATTCTGGCCCCTTGACAGAGAAAGCTAATGAAAAACATATTCACAAAGCCAGCAAAGGGAAATCTGCTGCATAATCAGCCCTTTCGCCCTCTACACAGACACACACACAGACACACACACACACACACATACAGCAGCCCTCCCCTCACACTACCAAACCCAGCCTTCTTAAACCAAACTTAAAAAAATGATTGAAATTCAATTGGGTACAGATCTACTCACAAATGCATTGGACACGGCCCTCACTATAAACCAGGATTGTATGCAGAAGCAGTAAGGGGGTAATGAATTATTCATAAGCCCCTGTCTTTCAGAATTATACTGTGAAGAAAATAAATGGGAGATTATACATGTATATACATACATGTACATTATATGGATATGTATATTTATGAATGGAAGAGAGAATATGGATCAGTATAGAGAAATGTGCAGCTTGTTTTAGTTTAGTATGTGAGAAACAAACTCTATTTTCACAAGGAAGTTCCTTGTTTCTCTTCCAAATATCTTATAGGTCATTATATACATACCATGATAATTAAGCACTATTATTTTTGGGGGATAAACATGTTGTGCCATTTGACTTATAAAATTAGTTAACCATGAAAAGCTGTAAGTATAAGAAAATCCCAATGAAAACCCATTCAGGGTCGTGTATTGTTTATAGAGATTACTGGGATTTTCCTATAAATCCGCTCTCCTAAATGGTGGTGGCTTTATATACTCTCTTTTGTGAGCAGCTTAGATAGTATTTAATGAGACTAGCTCATTCCTCCAGGTACTGCGTAAATCTTCAGATTTTGCTTATTCCCAGCTACATACCTCCCAACATTTGAGAATTGTAAAGAGGGACACATTTTCGCGGCCTGGTAGAGGGGGTGTGTCTTTTACCGCCCAGTGGGCCTCTGGGGAAAGTGGGTGTGTCTTGAATGCCCAGATAGCGGGTCTAGTGCACAGCTCTTTTAATAATTTAGCCATCAATATGTCTGTCCCTTATTTTTTTTTCCAGCCTCCATATCTGCCCTATTATTATTTGTCCAACATCCATGACTGCCCCTTATTATTATGTTCATCCTCCATATGTCTGCCCCTTTATTATTTGTCCAGCCTCCATGTCTGCCCCTTATTATGGCCAGCCTCCATGTCTGCCCCCCTATTGCCAGCCTCCATATCTGCCCCCAAATGCCAGTGCCAGCCTCCATGTCTGCCCCCTTGATCTGTCCTCTTATTGCCAGCCTCTATCTGCCCCCTTAAAACCAGCCTCCATCTGCCCCCTTATTGCCAGACTCCATATGCTCCCTTATTGCCAGACTCCATCTGCCCCCTTAGTGGCAGCCTTCATCTGCGGCCCTAATCCCAGCCTCCATCTACGCCCCTAATGCCAGCCTCCATCTGCACCCCCTAATGCCAGCCTCCATCTGCTTCCTTAATGCCAACCTCCATCTGCCTCCTAAATGCCAGCCTATATCTGCCCCCTTAATGCCAGCCTCCATCCGCCCCCTTCACCAGCCTCCATCTACCCCCTTAATGCCAGCCTCCATTTGCCCCCTTGATGCCAGCTTCTATCTGCCCCCTTGATGCCAGCCTCCATCTACCCCCTTGATGCCAGCCTCCATCTGCCTCCTTAATGCCAGCCTATATCTGCCCCCTTAATGCAAGCCTCCATTTGCCCCTTGATGCCAGCCTCCATCCACCCCCTTAATGCCAGCCTCCATCTGCCCCCTAAATGCCAGCCTCCATCTGCACCATTGATGCCAGCCTCCATCTGCCCCCTTGATGCCAGCTTCCATCTGCCACCTTAGTGGCAGCCTCCATCTGCCCGCTTAATGCCAGCTTCTATCTGCCCTTTAATGCCAGCCTCCATATACCCCAGACCATTTTTTTTTTACTTACCTTTGATGTCTTCTGCTTTCCTCCACGGCGCTCACTGTCTGTCTCTCCCTCGCTCTGCTGCGGTCACAGGACCGCTGGTAGGACCAAATCCATTTTCTTGAATGACAGTGACCCTATAGGTTAGGGTTACTGCCATTCAGTAACAGATTTGGTCCTACAGGGCTCCCGTTGGAGCCCTGTATTACCTGTTGCGTTCGGCAAAAAGCCCGGCCGCATAAATAGCGGCACGGACTTTTAAAAAAAAACAACAACTTTGTCCTGACAGTGTAATCTCTCAGGACAAGCTGTGGGGCAGGCAGGACAGTGGGACAGTCCCCCTCAAATCGGGACACTTGGGAGGTCTGCAGCTAAATAGACTAATTTAAATTACACCATATGCAATCTAAATAAACTTTTTTTCATCTTGATCACTGAATGAGTTAACACTGTGTTCTCTTTATTGCTCAAATTAAAGTTATTAAGAGAGAGAAATAATACTGCACAAACTGAAAGTCTCTGAGATAATTTTATTGTAATTCTTCTTGTTGTGGTACAGAGCTTATTGATGGTAGGCAGACCTTATTATTCTACATTCCCTACTACCCAGTCAAGTTGTCCTTTAATAAAACTAATATAGTTAAAATCATAACCTCCCCGCACACACGTTACTGCCATCTCCACTAGGGACTCCGGATTGGAGTAAACACGAGAGGAACAGGCAGCCTGCACTGCAGAACTCAAGGAGGTCCATGTGCACCTCAAAGACCTAGACAATCACGGACATTGAAATAACCCGAGAGGTCAGGGGGATCCCAGAGGATACCCCCCCCCCACAAGATATTGTTGACGCCTTAACGGGAATCTTTAATGATCTACTAGAAGCCGACCCTAATTCCACCATTGCACCATTCAACCATGCACTGGGTTTCCACAGAAACCCCTAGTGATATTGTCTGACAACTTCAGTTAAAGAAGCCATCTTGCTTAAAGCCAAACAGAGGGAATCTCTTGAATTTGAATTGTATACACATCTTCCAGGATCTCTCATGGCACACTCTTCTGCAATGCCAGCGCTGGATAATAAACAGAATAAAAAAACTTGTACAACGAAAGTCCATATACTATGCGGCAAACAGGTGAAAAAGTCTATCCACAAACTGTTCCATAAATGTCCACTCCTGTATGATCAAACTGTCATCCAAACAGATACATGAGGATAAGAGAAAGAAAAAGGTCAGTAAAGCATAACAGATAAAAGACCAACTTGGAGTCTAAAATCATATTTTTACTGAAACATCATATAAAAAAATATGGACATCCAGGCACAGATTTAACGAGTCCTAGGGCATCAGGAATGCGTCGGCGGGGGAGAAGATCCACAACAGCTGCTTCGCGGTCCGGAACCCAACGCGTTTCGGGCACTATTGAGAAAGGGCGACGCCCGAAATACATATAGGTTCCGGATATCCGAAAAGTCAATTCTCATTATTTCTCAGTTGAGGTATTATCCACTGTTACCAATATTTATGACTACGTCACCTGAACTGTTGTCTTTAACAACTGTGCTATGTTAATTTTGTTGATCAACACATATTGACTTAATTGTTATGTCGTTCCTCCCTTCCTCATTACAACATTTAAAAAACTTCTAAATAAAGAAAATATAAAAAAAAAAAAATTAAATTCAGAATAAACTTGAATCTCCCTAATTAATCTCCCTGATGCTGATTCAGTTCTAGATGTCACTGTGAGATGATGACAGTATTTAGAAACTGTGGGATCCACTAATTTAGATTTCCGTTTTGAACTTTACTTACCTGAACCACGCTCCCTTCACAGCAGACCTAGCAGACTGCCTGGCAACTCCGCTTACAAGATTTAAGAATCCTCACCCTTGCCGTGAGGTCTTGTGATTATCTGCAAGATCATCACCGACATTGTAGAATCTCTCATTCAATTAAAGTATGAATGAAGTCCTGACAGTGGCAGTCTTTTCTTAGAAAATTTCGAAGTCCTGAAAGGAAAGACACTGCATGTTTACCAGGACTTCATAGATGCGTTGTCCCAGTCAAGTTAATTTAGACTCTTTTTTTCCTTTTGTTGTTGCTTATTTTGCCCACTGGAATACTTATTGGTGATCCAGGTTCATATGGGCAAAATATATACTTAAGTGTTTGCAATTATTGTTTATTTATTCTTAAATTTTGAACTTAATTTTAATTTTATTAAATCTTTAATATATATATATATATATATTAGTTCATTTATTTATTTGTTTAATTTACATGTAATTATTGTATATTCAAGCGGTCTTCCCATATATACCTCCCTTTTCCTCCCCCCAATAACAGCTATAAGGGGGAGCAAAAGGAAGGTATATTGAGCGACCACTGTAGTAAAAGGCAAACGGCGGAGTACTCATCCATACACCAGTCAGCACGCACACCTTACCGAAATAAATACACAGACACATATGGCTGCATTTAAAATGGGGACATGGTTTATTTACTAAATCAATTGGGCCGAATTGGTATGACAACTAAATACCTGTGTCATCCAACAATGAATGGTGCCCTAAGTAGCAGTTGTAGAGGGCTCAGCTCTTACTTAACCTACTCTAAACTTACTTATCTAAATTAACCTATACAAAATTATAAACCATGGCGCTTTGAGCAAATCGGTCATACCCACCGAACCCAATCATAATGCACACCCCGGAACCTGGAAGGTGGCATACCTACTGAACCCGCCCATTAAGGACCGGACTCCTCGCACTCCTGGGTTGGCACTCAACAGACATATTGCTCTTCAATTCTTATGTGAACCCTTACTTATCTGCTGCATGGATGAGTCCCCAGCCTGCCTTTTATTTGCGTTCTGCCCTATGGGGCTTCACTCCTTTTTGTTATAATTACGCCATCTTCAGATTTGTTTACTCTTACAGTGAAGTGAGAAACTCTACTCCAACAGTTAGTAAATATTATGACGTGCCAGCCCACATTGAGAAAAAGGGCTGTCGGGGAGGTGCAAAGTTTACATGGATTGCCATGGCAACAGCAGTTTTCCATGCTAAATCATGTTTTGCAAATTTCATTCTCTTTATTTTAATGCCATAATGCCTGTTTTTAAGTGAAATTAGCTTTGTAAATAACGTCCTGTTTACCTATTTTGTGGTCTATGGAGAAGGCCAATTTCACAGAGGCCAAAATGTAATCAAAGACTGGCAGTTAACTAAGACAACATGACTTCTATAATGGAGACAGACATGAAAAATACACTTTGATCTCTTTTTAATCAGCTGCAGTCTCACCTACTTTTAGCTTTTCTATAAAGATGAAGTATTCAATGGATCTCTTTTATAGTCTTTAAAATAAATATTGAAAGTATTTATTCACTGACAATTTATTATATACAATAAATAATGATTCTGCCAATTTTATTGATATAATTTCTTGCAGCACTAGACACAACCATGTGTGAACCATGGTACAGGACACACCCCTTTGGTACAGAGCCATGATAGTGCCATCACTCTCATATTAATTTGCAAAAGTTGGTAACAATGAGAATAACATAGCCTATATACAGAAAGGATGTGGTCACAAAAAGCACCCAATGGACAGATTTGAGACTAGGGGGTCCATTTATTATAACGCTCATTGTGAGTGTTATTGTTCAGTGCAAGACTCGCTGCACCTCGCAGCAAATCTTGCAACTGTTTTCGGCTGTAAAACTGTAAAGTATTTTTAATAATAATTTATTGATTATCTATGTATCTATGTTTCTATAATTATCTATGTAAAAAATGTTTTTTAAATTTTTTCATTTTTTATTTTCTGTACATTTAAGTTAGTGTTTTGCATTACAGCGGTCTCCCGATATATATACCCTCCTTTTCCTCCACCTAATAACAGCTATAAGAGGGAGGAAAAGGGGGATATATGGGGGACCGCTGTATACCTACCCTAACGCTATCTTGAGATGGCGTTATTTAACGTATCAGCGCGGATTGTTAAAATCTGCAACAACACTTTGTAAATTCAGCGATCAGCCCGCCCGCATTCATTAGAGCGGGCTGGCGATCGGGGTAGGAATGCTAATGATCACCATGGTTTCCATGTGGATCATTGCATTAGTAAACGGTGATGCCTTCATTTTCAGGAGATAAAGACCGTTTTCAGGTGAAAATGGTCTATATCTCCTGAAAATGGAGTTATCACCATTTAGTAAATGGTGCCCTAGATGCCTAGATTTAAGTATGCAAGTCCACCACCTTGATAATTTGGATCATTTGCAAAAGTGACAGCTGAAGCTCCACAACTATATAAGATCAGGGCCGCCGTCAAAAACGGCGGGGCCCTGAATACTACTCAAACAAAGCATAACAAATACATTTTCATTATACATAGCAGTGGACTAATCCTGCACTTGTGCTTGACTGGTATGTGAGCTGATATGAGGCATACTTACATCCACATCTGGATCCCTCATAAAAGAAAATAATTGTGTGAGCTGTTTGTAAACGTAGAATGCTTTATTTTGCATTTTAGTCTGGATCAAGTCCTCCATCGGTTCAATAAGAAAGTATACACCATTACAATGTACAAGGATAGGCCTAGGCAAAGAGGCTGAGAGTGTAATACAGGGGGCTACACAATTACATGTCACGTAAAGAATATATTTGTAGATGCATCACCATTTATATATATTTTGGTCATTTTCTGTATTAGGTTTTTTTTTTCATCTTGAGACGAACTTTGCACCAGTGTTTCAGTATCACACATTTTCCTATTAAAACTTAACTGTAATAAAAGCTCAAAAGCTTAATGTTACCTGATCATTGTCCATACTGTCAATGAGATGCTGCTTAGTAACATCTGCTTTGTTTGCTTTGTATTTAGCATTCAGCAAAGGCTCTGCTTTCCAAGTGGACCATAACGCCATAATAATACAATCAACATTGAAAGGGACAATGAGACTCACAATACATTTTTCTCACAGAATCTTGAGAAATAGATGAGATGCTGTAACATCTGCTTTGTTTGCTTTGTATTTAGCATTCAGCAAAGGCTCTGCTTTCCAAGTGGACCATAACGCCATAATAATACAATCAACATTGAAAGGGACAATGAGACTAGACTCA
>WWET01002074.1:182306-195303 GCA_011038615.1 Limnodynastes dumerilii
TATTATTATTATTATTATTATTATTATTATCGTTTATTTATAAGGCGCTACACGGTATCCGCAGCGCTGTACAGAGGCAATAGGAAAGCCAATAGTTACATACAGAATACAATAATTAATACAAGGTATAAACTCATAGAATAAGAAATACAATAAAGGTACAATGCAAAAATAAGATACAGTACAAAAAAAGCAGAACAATATATATGGAAAATGAAGATGCTGGATATGTGAGTAGGAGCAGATGAATAAGGAGAGAGATAGACAGTAGAGAGAAAAAAGTGGGAATTAATGATGACAGGGTAGAGAGATGAAGACAGGAGGTAGGAGGACCCTGCTCATAAGAGCTAACATGCTAAGTGAGAGAGGGCAATTAAACAGGAGTACTAGTATATCTAGTTTTTTTATTTTATTAATTTCATATGGCATTGTTTTATAATGACATGCTGGTAGGAGGGAATGAAGGTAAAAGTACAAACCTATATATATATATATATATAAACATAATAATTATGGACCTTGGGGTATATCCAGACCTACGGGCTTGTTACATTAAAATGCATTACGTATTTACGCTAGCTTAATTACTATGCAGTCCCCTCGCTTGTACGTACTTTGGCCGTTTTACACTTCCCAAACCCTACCTTAAACTTTTCCTAGTGTAAGTACTGACGTACGTATGGGATTTACATACGTGACAATCAAATCCAGCCCATACTGTCCAATTTAAATGCCTCCCTCTGGCTCCAAAGCGTAATTACGGGTGTCGTATTAATGCCCCCGCCCCTTCGTTCGTATTTACGCTGATGGTGCATAGGTTAGGAATTATGTGGCGTAACATCTGCGCACGCATGCATAGTAAATACTAATGTGCGCTTTTACGTCATCGGCTAGCGTAAATACGCTAGCGTACTTAGCTCAGGATCTGGCCCCTTGAGAGATAAGTTGGGTTATAAGCTGTGAATCTTATATTCTTTTATTACATGATGGTTAGTGATATAAGTTATACTAAACAGAACATTTAAAGTTACATGGCTTACATGTCCAATAGCATACCTCCCAAGTGTCCCGGTTTCAGCCGGACAGTCCCGCTTTTGGGGGACTGTCCCGCTGTCCCGCCCGCATTACAACTTGTCCCGAGATCAGACTCTCGGGACAAAGTTGTTTTTTCTTTTTTTTTTTTTAAAGCCCGTGCTGTTGTATATGCGGCCGGGCTTTACATCGGACTGTACAGGTAATACAGGGCTCCTACGGGAGCCCTGTAGGACCAAACCTGTTACTGTGAATGGCAGTGACTGAACCTATGCGGTCACTGCCATTCAAGAAACAGATTTTGTTCTACAGGGCTCCCGTAGGAGCCCTGCATTACCAGTACCGCACCACATTACCTCAGATCAGACCGCGGGAGGCTGCGGCAGCGAGAGGCAGCATCGCGGAGGAAGGGAGAAGATGCCAAAGGTAAGTAACAGAAGAGTTAAGACTGGACATAAGGGGCAGACATGGAGAGTGGACATAAGGGCAGACAATGGAGGCTGAACATAATGGGCACACATGGAGGCTGGACATAAGGGGCAGACAATGGAGGCTGAACATTATAAGGGGAAAACAATAAAGGCTGGACATATGGGGCAAAGAATGGAGGCTGGACATAATGGGCACACACGGAGGCTGGATAAAATGGGCACACACAGAGGCTGGACAAAATAAGGGGCAGACATGTAGACTGGACATTATAAGGATCAAAGAATGGAGGCTGGACATTACACGGGGCAAACAATGGAGGCTGGACATTACAAGGTGCAAATATTAGAGGCTGGACATTACAAGGGGCACACATGGAGGCTGGACATTACAGGGGGCACATATTAGAGGCTGGATATTACAAGGGGCACACATGGAGGCTGGATATTACTAGGGGCAGACATGGAGGCTGGAAATACAAGGAGCAGACATGGGGGCTGGACATTACAAGGGGCACATATTGGAGGCTGGACATTACCAGGGGCACATATTGGAGGCTGGATATTATAAGGGGCACATATGGAGGTTGGACATAATAATAAGGGGCAGACATGGATGCTGGACAAATAATAAAAAGGTAGACATGGAGGCTAGACAAATAAACTGGGACATATGAACTCTGGACATAATAATAATAATAATTATAATAATAATAATAATAATATTAATAATAATAACAATAATAATGGGCAGACATGGAGGTAGGACAAATAAAGGGGCAGATATGGAGGCTGAACATATGAATCCTGGACGAATAATAAGGGGCAGACATATGGATGGCAGGCCTAATAATAAGGGGCAGATATATGGATGGCAGGCCTGATAATAAGGGAAAAACATATGGACGGTTGTTAAATAAAAGGGGCAGACACTAGACCCTCTGGTCTGGGCGATGTAAGACACACCCACTTTCCCAGACACACCCACTGGGTGGTACAAGACACACCCCCTTTTACCAGGCCGCAACATTTTGTCCCTCTTTTGAATTCTCAAACGTTGGGAGGTATGCAATAGCATGCTCCATAACAACATAGTCATTCTGCATGGGGCTTCAAACGCCTATTTAGCAAGTTGATTGAAATGACTGGACCCCTTACATGTGTCCTCTAAGTCCCTACCCCACATACCTATGGGAGCCTTAAATGGAGCCATCATTAAGTCCTGTAATCAATATCCATTCTTTAATTGGTTATATAATGCTGCTCCAATCTGGTGTCCTATCTCCCAATTGCATTTTGACACATACAGAGAAGTTATGTCAGGAACACTTCCTATAGTTTATTGTTTATTCCTTGTGCTCATTCAAAACAAACAGACAATGACAACTCACTTTTGGGTTTCTGATTAGGACTAGCAACTAAGAAAAACAATATAGAGAGCCCCAGGTGTCAATTTGATACATTTGTATCCAGGCTTATAAATACTCAGGATCATATAATATCGTATGGTTTTAAAATATGTTGATTTGTGTTTTTAGTGTATTAAAGTATTTTCTCTAAATTTCCACTTGGTTGCCTTCTGGGTTTAAATTTAGTGAATCAATTTACTGATATATTTATTTTTTCTCCTTGCTGTGATTGCACCTTTGTGTGCTTCGTTCTTGTTAGGACTAACAACTATCCTATATTGTGTCATTTTCAGATGTCAACCAAGGAAAACAAGTTCTAAAAGTTTTACTATAAAAATAAAGGTACAGTAATTTAATTGGTGAATTAACAGTTAGTAACCTTTATTCAAATGTATACATAATTACGTTACATAAATGGTTTTGCAACTAGCCTTTGAAATGATGTTCCCTCCCCGTTTTGCATGACACCAGGCCCCAATACCAAGGTAAACATGACTAATGACCCCACTCCTTAAGGAGTTCAAACTTATTCTACAGCTGCTAACAGCGTTAAACTAGACCTCTGATAATAAAGCTAATTAATATAGAAATGTACAATATTCAACTTGAATAAATAAATTTCCTATATATTCTCAAGTAATTTACCCACTAAAATCCCCTACTGTCCTTGCTAACCTCATACCGATAACTCTTGTTGCTCTGTTTTTCATACCAAACCTCAGTGCTTAATTTTCCTCAAGCCAACTACAGTAGGCCTTATAGGCCATAATCTTTGTAATTGTTCCATAGAGACGAGAAAAAGTCAAGCTGCAGATAGAAAGTATAGTGGACAAAATATTTGTTTAGAATACCTGAGAAGTGTTGCTCAATTAATGTTAAAATCAGGGCTGCCTTCAGAATATGTGGGGCCCGTCGCCTATGTGACGTCATCAGTGACATCACGTGGGTGGGGCTATGCAGACCTGCGTTACCATCCGTGCACAGGGAAATTCTTCCCTGCACGTTGGCTCTGTAATGATGGCAAGCCTCCATCAGCAGACAGTAATCCCAGCTGTCCCACCCCCCGATGGCGGCCCTGGTTATAAAGACTACAATAAGGTAAAAGGGAATTTGATTCCATCCTTTACTGGTAAAATGGCACTCTTGGTTTGATCCAGAAATAAGAGTAATACATGAAAAGGTGAAAATCATACACTGATATTTAAACTAATTCTGTTTAAATATTTAAAATTTGCCACCCTTGCAGTTCAACATGGTTTTGCCAAGGTGCAGATTTGCTTCTTTTTTGCTGTTAGTCAAGTGGTTAGGTATTAAGCTGGGTTGCCGACATTTGAAAGCTTCCCTCTGGGGGATCCTGGAGGGCAGAGATAAAGGCCGGTCATAGTATAGATAGTAGAGATAGATAAACTGTGTAATCAGGTTCCGCCCAGTCCCTAGTAACACAATGAATACTAGTACTGCTAGGCTGGAGAGCAGGACTTCAGACTGTGGTTGCCTGCTCTATCAGGATATTGGGAGAACTGCCCAAATTCCATAAATCTCCCAGATATTCTGGGAGAGTCGGCAACCTTTAGACACAATGGACAGAATGGTAATAAATAAAAACATAGAGATCAAACCTTCAAGAAAATATAAAATGTATGGTAATAAGGGCAAGATTACAGTGACACTACACACCAAGAGAAACAATGAATTCCTTCCTCCTCCTGAAAGCCTAAGTTTGTGCCCCTGCATGTCTCCAGTCCTCCAAATTAAAATGAATCTGTTTTAGAAAGTATGAATTAAAAGTTAAGTTTTAATGATTTCCCCTGTATCTATCCTATACAACACCCTTTCTCTCCCTACATGTATCCTATAAAATCCCCTGACCTAAGATCATTTTAGTGTAACGCTGTTGATCTTTGAGCTGCTGCTATAGCAACACATACACAGTGCATGAACGCAGTGATTTAGGCACTGTGTATGTGACTATACAATGACCGAGAATAATATATATATTTTTTTAATAATTATTATTCCCAATATATACAGTGTAGGTGCTGGGGAGTTAGGCACCTTCCTGCAAGCTGAAAGTTTACCCCTTCCTGCAGAGGGGAGGGGAGAGGCGTACTCGAAGGATTGGCATCGCTGCCTCAGCCTGCCTGTCATACTGACAGTGTGACAGGTGCTGCAGCACAACAATAGGGGATTGCTGTTTAACCTCATTCTTGTTGAGTCTGTCACTGGTTAAGCAAGCGCCTCATAATGTTCAACAGTAATAATCAAGAGAGAGAAAGTGCATGTGTTTGTGTGTATGTGTTTAACATCGTAAGGCACAGCAGGGAACAGGGAGAGAGGATGATTACATATTCTATGTAAAAAGCTGTATAATGTGGTGATGCTTAACTGAGTAAGTGGCCTTTTTGACAACTGGAAGTATGTTTTTACCCCATTCATTTTATGTTGGTTAAATGCATAAAATGTTTAAAAATGTTTACATTCCATAACAGTTACTTCTCTTTCTTACATATTGAACTCTTAGCATTCAGCATGTAAGTGTAATGACAGGAATAATACAGCCCTATTAGAAAAGTGTGGTTTATGTACAGGATAATGACAATGCTGCATAAGTAACAGTGTGTGCTAATTACAGGAAATCTATAATATACACAACACATGGAAATAGAATGTGTAACCCCATGTGACCTAGTAAAAGTCACTTTGGCAGGCTGTTTCAGGCCCCAAAATATAAGGCTCAGATGAGCAAGTAAAACTGCCACTATAACATTTTGTGTACAATAAGTAAAATTGTGCAGTCTATATTGAAAGAAGCATAATCATCCAAAAACATACAGATTGCCGAAATGGATTTGATCTCACTTTCTGGAAAACAACACATACAATAGGAGAAATATGAAAAGATAAAAAGCAAGTAGCAGATACATTGCTTTTATTATAGGCTTCTCGGAATACAGCCAAGCCCAGGCCTCCATCTCTGCTGGTAATACATAACAAATGCACTGAACTATGCATGATTCCAGGAAACCCAGCGCCTCTGATCGTCTCACACCAGTGCTCGTGCTAAACTCTTCAGGATGTCAATAACTCTGCTTTAAATTGGTAAAATAATCAATAGGCTTGATAATGTAGAAAGCCATATAGGGATCTGCAGAGACCAGAGCCATTAATTACACACACAGAAGTGGTTTTTTATCAAACTGAGACTTCAATAACACATTTTCCACGCTGTGTCCTTTAAGGTAGTGGGAAATGGCACTGATACCATGTGCAGAAAATATCACCTGTGTAGTAAGTTTATATATGCACGAGAATATATCCATGCTAAGTGCAATCTTCAGGGTTCATTAAAACATTTCATGGGATTTTGCTACTAAAGTACTGTAAATTTACATTAACACAAGATAATTGGTTTTAAACATGATCTTATAAGTTTTACTTTATAAAATACAAGCCCATAAAAAACTCACTTACAATATCTGATTTTGTTTTCTCTATTACTGTTTTCCATTCATGTGCACATAATTGGTTAACTGCTTGCAGATTATTTATATTAGTGGAATTGGCACTGTGGTTGTGCACCCCAAACTTTGGGTGGAAAATATTTACGTTTAATTCTTAAGTAAAGGTAAATTTATTTATAAAGTAGGAAAAATAATAATATAATATAGAACATCTTATAAAATGAAAACTATACACATAAAAACATTGCTTCAAATACAATTTATACTACACAAGGAATGTACCCTTAGACAGCGGTGCACAGAGAAATTTAGAAAAGGTGATATGGAATTTTAAATGAAATGTGATCATTTAATAGCAAAAAAAGGGGCGTTGGCGGTATATCATAACCCCATAAACTAGTCTGTTTAAGCCACTGCTCTAAAGTGTGATGTTTTTACCCACTATTATTTATATTTCAACACAGTTTATAACCTAACAAAAAGATTTTGTTTTTTCGGGAATTTTTAATATGCTTTATCCGTTTTTTTATATAATGTTTCTAATTGAAAATAGCAATTTGCATTTGTGAATTTGCTGCCCCCTTCTGTTAGCAGCATGCATTGTTAACAGATTGTCACTGTCTCAATAATGTTTTCAAAAGTGCACAGAAGTTCATGGAAGTACTGATATTTGGTTGGGTATGCAGTGAGGGGGAACTCCTATTCTGTAAACTGTAAAGCTAGCCATACACTAGAGCAATTATAGGCCTGATCACCCAATTATCGGGTGATTGGGCAAAAATCGCTCTAGTGTATGGGCAATATCAATTTTTTAAACACACCAGAAACACTCTGGTGCGATTATTTGGTCTTATGATATGTTTGATTTAAATCGGGTGCAAGCTCCCAATATTTTAAGGGAGCCAATCAGCAAGATGAATGGCTCCCTGTTCTTTAAAGCTGCTGCTGTATATCTATGTACAAAACTGCTCTGACAGCTTTGAAGGTACACTTTAAAGCTGTCAGAGCAGCATAGTACATAGATATACAGCAGCGGTTATTGCAAGGAGTAGACAGGGATCAGCCGAAACCCTGCTGTGTAAAGCGTGGCTTCGGCTGATTCTTGTCTGTATTACTGCCTGCCATAGCCGCTGCTGTATATCTATGTGTAATGCTGCTCTAGAGATGTGCTGCCCAGATGCCCCACTCCCTCCCTCTTTGTATCTCAGCCCCAGCAGTGCTGCAGACTGCTGCATCCCATTTGTTAGCCCAGCACTGGTCCTGTACTGCAGAGGCCTCTCTCAGTATCACACTTCCCCTGAGAGGCCTCCGCATATCAGGATCAGAACTGGGCCAATGAGTGACACAGCAGCTACTAATTTATCGGCAGCCAGGAGAGCGGAAAGGACAGATCGCCTTACAGTTGCAAGGGGGCTGTCCCAATCGTTGCTACAGAGCAACAGTCAGCCAAGCACAAGGCTGCCTGTTGCTGAGTGGGGAGGAGACAGCCTCATGATTGGCTGCCTGTTTCTTTGTGGAAAAGTCTGGAACCACCCCTTGGTAACTGTAAGCTGATCTCTTTCCTGTCTCTGCAGGGCTGCTGAGTACTGGCTCTGCAATGTATACAGGTACACAAATGTGTGTGTATCTGGAGTGTGGTGTGTGTGTGTGTATGTATGGAGTGCACTGGTATGTAGGTACTGTACAGTATATGGGATGCACTGTGTGTATGTGTGAAAGTACAGTATATAGGATGCACTGTGTGTGTGTGTGTGTGTGTGTGTGTGTGTGTGTGTATGTATATGGGATGCACTGTGTGTATGTACTGTATATGGGATGCACTGTGTGTATATGTGTATGTATGTACAGTATGTATGTGGGTTGTACTGTATGTGTGTGCATGTACTGTATATGGGATGCACTGTGTGTATGTGTGTATGTATGTGGGTTGTACTGTGTGTATATGTGTACATGTACTGTATATGGGATTCACAGTGTGTATGTGTGTATCTATATCAGTGCTCAAAGTGGGCCGGTATACGGCAGTATGGCATACTGCCACTTCTGTGAGCCGGCTCTGGGTATGAATACAGCTGCTCATAGAATTTTAAGATTCTATGAGCGGCTGTATTTTTACTCAGTGCGGGCTCACAGAAGTGATGGTATGCCATACCGCCTTACGGCATACCTGCTTACTTCTCACTGTGCCGCGCTGCTTCTGGGAGCCATTGATAGAGCAGGCTGTGCTATGCACAGCCACAGCTCTGATCAGAGCAGAGGACGCAAGCGTGACCTAAGGTCACGTGAGCGTCATTAGCCTTCGGAGCGCGCGTCGTGGAGGAGAGAGCCGGAAGACACAGGAGAGCTAAGTTTAATATAAAGTTTTTTTAGAAAGTAGTTTGGTAATGGGAATTTGGAATGGGGGAGTGGGAAGCTGGACATGAAAAAGGTAATAGGGCTGAATGGACACATATAGAGGGGCAATAACTGTCTGGAGACAGAAGGAGGGGCAATAAGGCTGGGTGGACACAGGAGGGGCAATAAGGTTGACTGGACACAAGCTATAACACTGGCTGCGCACAAAGGGGGGGCAATACGACTGGGTAAACTGAAGGAGAGGGCAATAAGGCTGATTGCACACAAATAAAGTGGGGGGATATAAGGCTGTCTGGACACAGGAGGGGAATTAAGACTGGGCAAACTGAAGGATGGGACAATAAAGCTTACTGCACACAAATAAAGTTGGGGAAATAAGGCTGGGAGGACAGGAAGGACAATTAGGTCACTCATAAAGAGGGGCTATAAGACTGGCTGAATATAGAGAGGGGGCAATAACTGGAGGGGACAATAACTCTGACTGGACACAAATAAAGAGGAGGCAATAAGGCTGGCTGGGCACACAAAAGGAGGGGCAATAAGGCTGACTGGACACAGAAGGAAGGGACAATAAGGCTGGTTGGAAACACAGAAGGAAGATGCAATAAGGCTGGATGGGCACACAAAAGGAGGGGTAATAAGGTTGGATGGACAAACAGTAGAAGGAGGCAATAAGGCTGACTGGACACAAATAAAGAGGGGGCAATATGGCTGAATGGACACAGGAGTAGGGGCAATTAGGCTGGTTGGACACACATACAGAAGGGTCTATAAGACTGGCTGGACACAATGAGGGGGCAATAAGACTGTTTGGACAAACAGAAGGTGAGGACAACAAGGTTGACTGGACACAAATAGAGAGGGGACAATAAGGCTGGCTGGACACAGAAGGATAGAGCAATAAGGCTGGCTGGGCAAACAAAAGAAGGGGCAATAAAGCTGGTTGGACAAACAAACAGAAGGAGGGGAAAATAAGGGTGACTGGACACAAATATAGAGGGAGCAATAAGGGTGGCTATAAAAAGAAGGAAGGGGCAATAAGGTTGGCTGGGCACACAAAAAGAGGAGGCAATAAGGGTGATTGGACACTCATAAAGAGGGGGGGCAATAAGGCTGGCTGGACACAGAAGGAGGGGCAATAAGGCTGGCAGGACACTCATATAGGGGGGGGCTATAAGACTGGCTGGACAAAGAAGGGGCAATAAGACTGGAAAGCCACAAACAAAGAATGGACAATAAGGCTGGTTGGACACACAGAAGGAAGCTGCAATAAGGCTGGCTGGGCACACAAAAAGAGGGGCAATAAGGTTGGTTGAACTCGTTCGCCCCTAGAAACGGCCCTGTGGTGTAGCTACCATTGTTTTTCCCTAGCAGTAACCAGATCATTTAATTAAACATGAAGCATTTAGAAATGTAGAATGTAGAAATCATGACCCACATGACATATACACAATGGGGCTGATTCAGAGATGCGATTGCGAAAAGATCGCAAATATACGCATCTAATGTTAAGATCCTAGCAGGTTCCAGCCCACTGCATAAAGAGTCACTCCCCTTGCAAACAGCGGTGGATCTTAAACTTAGACCACCATTGACTTGCCCTAACTCTACGCTGTCATTTGGGATCTTAAGTGACGTGGTAGCGTTCATTTAAGATCCTAAGTGTCAGCCCGCGCCCACTTTCCCTCATTTCCCTGCCTCCCCCCGCCCATTTCCATGCAAATCCTTAAGATCTTAAAGATTCGCAGCACTTAAGATCTTAAGTGCTTGCGTGCGATTCAAACTTACGCTCGTAGCGAATTTACGCTCCTAACCGTAGACGGCGTTGCACTATTACTACGCGTGCGCAGTTTTGCAAATTTTCTAGGATCATAAATATACGCTCTTAGTGCCGTGGAAATCGTATCTCTGAATCAGGCCCAATGTGATTTCTCATTGTTGACCTATTTACTTTGCCAAACTCAAGACACATCTGGTGCTGAAATTTCCATACCCCCACTTCAAAATTTTCACTGTGTGTGTGTGCGCATGTGTATGGGATGCACTGTGGGCAAGTGCTCCCAAGCTTCTGCTGTAGGTGTCCAGGTGTGTGCGGTGCATGGGAGAGACCACTCTGGATCTCATGAAAGGGAGAGGTAAGAGTCAGTCCAGTCCCCTGAGAATGAATGAGTGATAATAGTGTCTAATAGTCATGAGTGTCACGTTGTGTTTACTGACTGTGGGACGTGACACCTTGTATGCCCTTGACATTGATAATGTTACCCTGTGTGTGTGTGCCCCAGACAATGATAATGTTACCCTGTGTGTGCCCCTGACAATGATGTTACCGTGTGTGTGTGTGTGCAGTATGTGCCCCCGACAGTGATAATGTCACCCTGTGTGCCCCTGACAAGGAGGGCGAGGAGAGCCATTCTCCGTGCGTAGTTTCCCCCTTAAGAAGAAAACTGCGCACAGTTACTTAAGGTAGCCCTATGGCACTCTTAAGTGCCATAAGGTACCTAAAAACAAGGGGCAGGTTAGGGGCTGCACCAGTAAGCTATGCGCGGATCTTCCGCACCTAACTCACTCTTAGGTGTTAATACGGGCCATTATCACCAAGTGTGCAGGAGCAGATTTAGAGAGGGGAGATTTTTAAGGGAACTATAGAGGAAAAATTGGGTGAGGGTTATATAGGGAAGAGGGAGCTCTATAGCATATGATGAAGATAGTGGGTGGAGAAAAAGAATAAAGGGAGGAGTCAATATTAAATAAGGGGAGGGGTTCAAACTGATCATTAAAACAATGTACAGTGTAGACATGCCTTAGTATTACAATGTACAGTGTAGGCATGTCTTAGTATTACAGGGCCTGATTCAGAGATACGATTTCCACGGCACTTAGGAGCGTATATTTAAGATCCTAGAAAATTCGCAAAACTGCGCATGCGTAGTAATAGTGCAACGCCGTCTACGTAGCGGTTAGGAGCGTAAATTCGCTAAGAGCGTAAGTTTGAATCGCACGCAAGCACTTAAGATCTTAAGTGCTGCGAATCTTTAAGATCTTAAGGATTTGCATGGAAATGGGCGGGGGGAGGCAGGGAAATGAGGGAAAGTGGGTGCGGGCTGACACTTAGGATCTTAAAAGAAACGCTCCCACGTCACTTAAGATCCCAAATGACAGCGTAGAGTTAGGGCAAGTCAATGGTGGTCTAAGTTTAAGATCCACCGCTGTTTGCAAGGGGAGTGACTGTTTATGCAGTGGGCTGGAACAGGGTAAGATCTTACCTAAGGTGTGTATATTTGCGATCTTTTCGCAATCGCATCTCTGAATCAGCCCCACAATGTACAGTGTAGACATGCCTTAGTATCATAATGTACAGTGTAGGCATTCTTAGTATTACAATATACAGTATAGACATGCCTTAGTATTACAATGTACAGTGTAGACATGCTTAGTATTACAATGTACAGTGTAGACATGCCTTAGTATTATAATGTACAGTGTAGGCATTCTTAGTATTACAATATACAGTATAGACATGCCTTAGTATTACAATGTACAGTGTAGACATGCTTAGTATTACAATGTACAGTGTAGACATGCCTTAGTGTTGCGATGTACAGTATAGACATGCCTTAGTGTTACAATGTACAGTGTAGACATGCTTAGTATTACAATGTACAGTGTAGACATGCCTTAGTGTTACAATGTACAGTATAGACATGCCTTAGTGTTACAATGTACAGTGTAGGCAGTCTTAGTATTACAATGTACAGTGTAGACATGCCTTAATATTACAATGTACAGTATAGACATGCTTTAGTATTACAATGTACAGTGTAGACGTGCCTTAGTATTACAATGTACAGTGTAGGAATGCCTTAGTGTTACAATGTACAGTGTAGACATGCCTTAGTGTTACAATATACAGTGTAGACATGCCTTAGTGTTACAATGTACAGTATAGCCATGCCTTAGTGTTACAATGTACAGTATAGACATGCCTTAGTATTACAATGTACAGTGTAGACATGCTTAGTGTTACAATGTACAGTATAGACATGCCTTAGTATTACAATGTACAGTATAGACATGCCTTAGTATTACAATGTACAGTGTAGACATACCTTATTATTACAATGTACAGTGTAGGCATGCCTTAGTATTACAATGTACAGTGTAGGCATGCCTTAGTATTACAATGTACAGTGTAGGCAGCGTCGGACTGGCCCACCGGGGAGCCGGGGAAATCCTCGGTGGGCCCCGGTGTCTGTAAGCTCCACCCCTTTTTGCAGGGGGGGTGGAGACTTCTCTTAGAAGGCTGCACCCCCCC
>WWET01002074.1:218326-228806 GCA_011038615.1 Limnodynastes dumerilii
ATATTAATACTAATCACAGACAATTCTAGAGCTTGCTCATTCCTCAGAAATGTTTAATAATGTTTTTTCATAGTTTTCTTAGATAATGACACCAGTGCGGCTGTTTGGTATTGATTTACATGGCATATGGCAGGACGTCCAGGAAACACATTAAAAAATACACAGAGTGGTTTCCAAGACGTGTATGGCACATAGCTTTAGAACTATGAAAGATATTAAAATAAATGTTAAACAATAAAGACTGTGAGGTTCTTTGTGAGGCCAAAAGGTCAAATCTAACCACTTTGAAGACTACAGTTGGTGTAGACTATAAAGTGGTTAGCTACCCTGGCAGACTGCCAGTCAGCTATATTCAACAAAGTTACATTTCCTGCATGCATTAAAGCCTACCCATATGGATTTCTGCACCTGTAATAGAAAGTATAATTATGGTGTTGTGATATTGCTATGTATAATCAGCATATGATCCATTTGTCAGTATGTTTACTGCAAAGTAAGGTTTTGGTTATCCTTGGCAAACTACAAAAGCATGAAGAATGGATAAAATGGGAACTGACTAGCTATGTGCATATAATATTCTGTGTGAATAAATGCATTAATGCAATCATGCATTTGGGAAGTAAGAAACGTTCATGTATACTCCACATTGCATTAGACAATATTATGTGAATTGTTGATGGGAAAAGATTTGGAAGTAATTGCAGTTAATAGAGTTTACAACAGCACAAAATCACCCAAAGTCAGAATAGTGTTCTGCATTGCATTTAGAAGATGCAGGTATAATTTCCTCTCTATCTGCCAAGGCTTTAGCCCTAATATAAAGTACAATTTGTAAGCTGCAATTAACAATAAGAACATTGAAGATTTGAAAAGAGAGAAAAGGCAGGCCAGAATAATAGCAGGATAATGGAAAGTCTTAGATATGAAGAAAATCGGTAAAGAATGTACATCCTTTCTGACGCACAAGAGCTTTTACATGGATAATATCTTAAAAAAGAAACCAAGATGTTGTATCTAAAACTCACAACCTTTGACAGAGTCATGGCCCCCACTTCCCAAATCATGACACTGAATATTCTAGTATTTGGGATAAAAATCCTGGAATACTGGGATAGTTCATAAAATAATGATTTATCAAGTTATCATAAATTACACCTGGTAACAGGAATGGCTAAAGTACATCCTAATTAGATCATTACCAACAACATAATCTTCCTCGTTCCATTTGCCTTTTATCAAGTTTGTTGGATGGTACATTTATGTGTTGTGTTAGTGCTTTACCATTAGGTATAAGACACAAAATGGAGTGTTGGTTCAACTTGATAGTTAAATGAATAAACAAGCCATTGATTATGATGAATGTATTTCCCATAGGCAATTTAGTATCACATAACCCTCAGAGATTTAAAATTCTTTACAGCTAAGTCAAATATCCTAACAGAATTAATTGTTTCCACATACTGGAATGAAAGTAAACTGATCAACTTTGTCAAAATGACTTCCATACCAGTCCATGGTCTCACTTTTGGAAAGCAGTCTCTTTGATTTAATGTATGATTTTATATAAATAACTAAATTTACACTTAGATTAGTTCTCTTTCATACCCTTAAAACCTTATACAATAAATTATATTTAATGTCCTTGTTTTGGGGAGACTTTATTAAAAAGCTCATTCATTGTACAAATGAATGCTGGTGCCACATCTCTATTAGACAATTAGGGCTCATTTATTAACCCATGCACTGAATGATGGCAAACGCCAATCAACTTTCATCTGGCAGACTTGATAATAATAAGAGGTGTCTGGATTTGTGTGATTCTATTAAGTCTAAAAAATAGATCCCTCTCCTCTGTGTCACAGGCTGTGGCTGAATTGGCCAGGAATTTATACAGTTGCATACAGGTTTCAATAACCTAACTATACTGTTATTGTATTCTTTGTAGAAATGTATATTGTAAGTTAACATAATACACAAACTATTATACATGGTAATTTTTGTGAGTGTAAAAAATAGGTTACAGGTGTAAAAACTGCACTTAAGTGTATAGGCAAGAGAAATAAAGTCACATATGACCAGCGCTAAGGTGTAAGGTCCTCAAATAAAAAAAACAAAATAAAAGGAACCAGAAATAAAGTTAAAACCATATGGTCATCTGGTGCCATACAGCTTCGAGATTGTGAGTTCCCAGAGCAAATTGAGAAATAAACCCTCCCTGAAACTCTAATAACTGTTAAATATTACATGGGTAACGATATACAGCATAAGAAAAGACAACAAAAAAGTATACAATAATAGTTTAATGCATTTAAATATGCATAAGACAGTTAGTGGTTCTCTTAAGCAATGTGTAATCTGTATGATAAAACAGACATTGAGAATAACATGTCCCATAAAGAATAAGAAAAACAATACAATAGCTTGCACTTGGGTTATGCTTAGTAATAGCTTTGTTGAAAATAAAAAAAGCTTCCAGTTTTAAATTGAGAAAATACCAATCTGAATTGCTGTTGCTACTGAAGCAAAATTGGCAACAATAAAAGTATTAATTAAAATGAACTGAAAATATAAATAGTAATAAGTATGGTATTTAATTTTGCCAAACACAAAACACTAGGAAAGTGTTTACAGATGTCACAGAAAAATAAGATGTGGATTGCAATGGAACACATTCAGGACATGATGTGCTTGGCATGATGTAAAAAAAAAAACAATAGAAAAATAAGGAATATAGAGACTCGAAAATGTTTGCCTTCACTAAAAAAGTCAATCTTCCAAAAAAATAAAATCCTTCATGTTTTAGATGCATACATGCTTACGTTAAATACTGCAAATTCAAATGTCATCTCAACCATACTGATATTCTCACCTGTGCTGAAGGCTGGATTGCCGGAAATCACAAAGCTAGGGTCATTTAGCAGGTAATTCACGCATCAAGCCTGGTGCAGAAGGATTAAAACCCTGCTAAGTGCCACAGACTGAACATGACTTTTCTAAATGTGCCCCATATTGGGCAGATATAAATAATTGTACCTAAATACAACAATCATTGGCATGAACTGCTCTATCTATATGAAATAAATTTCCATCCGTAAAAATACAGCGCACTTTAGTCTTCAAGACCACTTTTGAGATAATCCCATTTGCTCAGCTAGATTTTTTCCCCTTGCACTGTCTCCATAATACCATCAGTAGTTGAAAATATCTGTTTATGTTTTGTATACAAATCTTTTGGCCTATTGTTTAGAGCTCTCTGGAACTTCTGCAGTCTAACAAAGAGGTAGTGTCCATTCATCCTGTTCCCAAGTGCTTTTGCTGTCCGGGTAAAATCCCCCTTATTTTTCAGTCTTTACTTCTTGTATATGTCACTTGAGATCCAGCTGAGCTGGAAACCTCATTAACAGATAATTAGCAATCGTGAACAGGCCTTGCACAGTGCATCGTAAATGGACATTCTTAACACTTAACGATAAATAATGATCAATTGAAAGCTAAAGGAATGACAGGCTTTTTCTCAGAAAAAAAATGCAGGTCAAGTCTGCAACAAGTAAAAGACGCTGTTTTTAAAAGGCTCATTATTGTTTTCTTCTGTATTCCTCCCCTGACCAGCCTCTGGAAGGGGAGAATTTCAATGTCTCTCAAATTTTACCAAATAAAATACTTCACAGACAGTTTGTATGGAGGTTTAGAAGTTTTTATTCAACAAGAAACTCAAGAGGCCTGAGAAAGGTCTGGTTGTGAACAGGACATTAATGCACTCAGTCGATCTATGTGTCCTAGTTGTCTTCTTCGCTCAAAACAAACTGCTACTTGGGGTAGGGGCAAATATAAGCAGACAATTGGTTAGGACCAATCAAAAGTCATTCAGTGCATATTGCAAAAGAGTCACTTTTGTCTCAACCAATGTCTTGTTTTACTTTAATGTGATCTTGTTTTCCAAATCCAGATTGTTATAGCAGTTAAATAATAATGTGTTACAATTGGTATTCACAGCCATTGTGTGTTACCCACAGTAGTAGCCTAATTACAGGTGAAGTTCAGTCTATAATTGTCA
This sequence comes from Limnodynastes dumerilii, assembly GCA_011038615.1. Lineage (NCBI taxonomy): Eukaryota > Metazoa > Chordata > Amphibia > Anura > Limnodynastidae > Limnodynastes > Limnodynastes dumerilii. Next base: position 222,381 of record WWET01002074.1, read on the forward strand.
TGCATACTGCGCATTAAAGCCTTTTACACTGGAATTTACCATGTTTTTTCTCTCACAAAAATTTAGACCTAAAAGCAAATAATGGAATGTCAGCCCCTTTTTTTTCAATTTTACTCAGTTTGTTGCATGTGAATTTATGGGAACAGCTATGCTATATGCTACTTCACCAGACATTTGTTTAAGTATAGATCATGCCCTCTCTGTTTTTTTGAGGAAGGCAATAGCTCTCTCCCTTAAACTTTACTTTGATCATTAATACTTTCATTTTATACTACTTTATACAAGGCTAGAAATATATATATTACAGTTACTGGTGTGCCTAAACTACCTAAACCCAGATTTAAAAACAAAAAACAGATAGATGTGCATTTTAATAATCTTTTCACATCCCAAAATGTACCTTTTGCATATTACCTTGCAACACAGTCAGAATTACAATTGGTGTATATTAGATGAGTACTGCTTATAAAAAGTAACAAATTATTAATGGTCACACCTCTATTATTATTATTTTTTTATTATTATTTTCCTAGAGTGGAAACGTCCTCAGGTGAGATGTGAATGAATTTTCGTGCTGGAAAAACATGATTGACAACTTCCTATACTGAAGCTGAGAGCAAATAACACTGGCAGCGGATCAAAGGAAAGTGTGAAGCTACAAAGACAACAGATCTACAGAGGAAAAGAAAGAGCAAATTAGCGAGTGTGACTATTGTAGGTTACAGGGCAATCTAGCAACTAATTGTCTTGTGTGTGTGGTTTCCAAAGTATGTTCCATGTTTAATTCGTTCTATGGAAGAGAAACTAAAATGTCACACAGCACATAAAAGGTAGGATGAAATACTACAAAAATAGAGCTGAACATGATTTTAGGATAGATCTTTTTAACATCTAGAAAGATATTGTGCCAAGGAACCAAACTATTCAGTGTACCTTTGCATGAAGCACACATTAGAGATAAAGATTACTATGCAGTGATCTGACACAAAGGATTTGCCAAACATTCTTTCTAAGGCCACAGGGTCTTGTTTCCTCTACACTCCATTTATTTATTTATTAACAGGTTTTTATGTAGTGCCATCAGATTACGTAGCACTTTACAATTTTAACAATCATTATAACAGGACTGGGTGGTAACAGACAGACTGGGTGGGTAAGAGGGCCCTGCCACAGGCTTACACTCTATAGGATATTAGGGATAGATACATAAGTGAAACTGCTATAAATCACACAATGGAGCAGCCAGCTAGCATGGTAACAGTGCTCAGTGCTCTGTATGATCCAGTCACACAGCAGTGTTAGTAGTAGAACTGAGGGGAATTTTAGAATAGAATGAAAGTGAACAAGTTTGGTTTAATCATGAAATGAGGGCCACATAATATAGTAGTTGTAAATAGTGTAAACAAATGTTAAGAAGGTTGTGGAATTTGGTAAGCTTGTCTGAAGAGGTAAGTTTTAAGGGAGCGCTTGAAAGTTTGGAGAGTAGAGGATAGTCTTATTGGGTGAGGAAGGTTATTCTATTTTGACTAGATTGGGTCTTACTGGAGGGTTCATTGACCATAAAAGTTTTCAAGCAATTATTGTAAAGCTTTTCAGCACATAGTAGCATGTGTGGAAAAATCAGGTTCAAATTAATTTATCAATTCACAATAAGAAAACAATACAGCTTTTAAGAAGTAAAGTTAAAGTTAGTCACATTATAATCTTAATGTTCATACATAAAACCCATCAAGTTCTATGGGCCAAAGATTAATTTAATATTATTTTTGATTTTTGAGTACAAGAAGGGACATATGTCCACTTCCATGTTCTTAGAGGGTTAACACAGTTGCTGCTGGTTTGTACTGCACTGAAGAGGCAACTATTAACAGGGAAAATCTCCTAAATGCCCAGGACACAGTTACTGCGGAACACGCTTACATTTGAGCAGAGTGGAGGTTTTTTTTAGGAATATATTTATATATTTTTGTCACCTGTTCTATTATTTTAGGGACGGAATTATGCAATCGGGAAAACACATTTCCAAAGCACATTTTTTCTTTTGCACTTGTGGAAAAACAACCAGTTTTATGTCAGACATTCACTGAATGAAAAATTGGACCAAATGTAGCATATTAAATGTACAGGATAAGATCTCATCTGTATTAATGCAAAATGCAATTGTTAATATGTACTGAAAATAGTTATGTGCTCTTTACAAATCCATAAAATGTATCTTCTCATTGCATCAACTCAATTTAATAATCTAATTTCCCCCCAAAAATGAAATTCATGCAGCACTCCGCAAAATTAAGTCCCTACTGCTTAATTATTAATGAATGCCCTTATTACAAATGACTTTCCACATTTCTCAGTGCAAACACCTACTGCCATCATTGGGTGAGTAAGGTGGTATGGGCAGTACCCTTAACAAATTATTTGTCGGTAAGCAGTACCACCTTGTGCCTAGCTGCCGGAGAAAGTATTTAGATGAATTCCAGTGTGTGTGTGTGTGTGTGTGTGTGTGTGTGTGTGTGTGTGTGTGTGTTTGTGTGCACAGGATGTAATGTGGAGAAGGCTTTGGGGATATGAGGGAAAATATGCATATAAAAAATGTGTAATAAAACAAAGACACAGTACAAATGGAAAAGGGAGATGGTTATGTACAGTACCACTAGAAATGTAACACCTATTTGCCCAACTATCTATCATTAGCATTGCCATCATGCTAGGCAAATCTGTATACTGAATATTTAGTTACACTACAGGAAATCATAGTATGTGAGTATACTGTGCTGCACATTATGTGCTGATACAGAAGTATTATATACTAGCAGCTTAAAGCAGGCAGCTAATCCAAGCTGTGAAGCGAGACCCAAAGAACTTGTGCAGAGTTAATTAATTTGCATGATGGTCCATGTATGTTATCTCTATCTTTCTTAGTCAGTAGTGCATTAACTGTTATATTCTGGTCACTGAATCCCAATCCCTAAACTAGTAAACTGGAGTTGAGGAAAAGCATGTTAGTAGAGCATTTCATTAATGATGATGACACCTATCATATGAGACCTAAATAAACAGTCCCAATATATAGCCTGATAGCAACCCTGAGGTAATTCTACTGCAATATGTTTAAAAGATAATGTTTTACTATAGCAGAGCCGTAGCTAAAAATTTTAGCGCCAGGGGTAAAAAGGAAAAATGGCAGCCCCAACATTAAATCTATAACCAGTTTAACCTTAAAAATGAACTAACTGACGCCCCACTTTGACTTTGTGCCCTGGGCGACCCCCCCTATCGCACACCCCTAGTTATGGACCTGCACTATAGGTATATAGATTTACTGACCAGCTTTAGCAAAATACTATTTCTAGTATAAGAACTTGCTGCCAGAAGTTAGGGATGCAGTTGCCCTATTTCAACACTGAAACAGCCAACAGCTGAATTGCGGCTTTATCAGTGTCGAAATGCTTCACATTCTGATTCTTACTATTGGGAACTGATACTTATAGCGAATGGCCCTATTTCACCAAAGTAACCATTCCCATTGGTGTTTCTCCCAGACACCGGGGACAAAACGGGGACGGGCTGCGGTGGCCTGCAGAGATGGCATCATAGAGAGTTAAGGTTAAGGTTAGGATGCGGGAATGATGTATTAAGGTTAGGCAGATAGATGGGGAGGGTTAGGGTTAGGCTGTGGGACATGGAGGGTTAAGGTTAGGGTAATACAATGGCAGGATTAGGGCAAAATCTTACCTGTCAACCATTCACATCTTGACTCATCGCTGGATCCATGCATTCTTATTTGCAGCAGTCACAAAGTAACTGATATCGCTCCTCCACTGCCGGAATACGATGTGTCGAAAATCGAGCAATCCAGCAAACCATTCCCTCGAAGATATTATACATTCTCAGACCATCAGTTCATTTATTAATAGTTAGACTTATTTCCATTCCTGCCCTGTATTTTTATGTATTCTATACGGCACCGCAGACACCTTGTATCGCCTTATAAGACACAATAATAATAATAATTTTCCTGTCTGTAAAAATTTTATTATTTATAACAAGATTTAACATTCTGTATATTTAGCAAAGTGCAAAGTCACTTGTGCGTAAACAATTAGGCTGCAAACACACAGGGACTTTCACAGCCATCTATGCAATATCAGACCAAATTTACCAGAAATCCATCTATGTGTAGGCCCAAAATGTCCAGTAATCTTTATTATTATTGGACCAGAACTGGCGATAAATCTGGTGAGACAACTACCACGGTATGCCAGCATGTTCAGTGAACACAGTGTTTGGACACTACAGGACTGAGGAGACTGTAAGAGCCAAATGTACCCAGGATATATCAAATCTGACTACTTACTTGAGTGGCCAAACTGCACTCTTTTGGTATATGGGCAGCCCTACAATATTTACGTAACACATGCCAGTGAGGATTTGACGTGCTGTTTTTCTGAAGACATGTTTTTTCTGGCTTAAAAAAATGTAGTCAAAATGTTTTTAAAACTATTATTACAGTTCAGTAGTCAAATGGTGAAAAGGCATGCACAATTAGTCTAGCTCTTTCTCTCATTCAATGTAGAAATATATATATATACACTGCTTTTATAGTTATTACCTGAGGAATTGTGCTTTTCTCCACTTGTTTAGTAAAGCTTGGAAAAAAAAAGTTACTGGCACACTCACCATTACAATAAGTAGTGTGCATCAATAATTATGAAAACCTGACAAATTTGGATCTTGGACCTACTTCTCTATGTAATCTAAGAAAGAAAATTGTTACATTTTCAGCATCTAATTAATATTTAAAGCAATCTTTTTAACAACACAAAAAATTGTTTGTGACAGCGCAGCAAAACTTTTTCAGTAAATCCAGATCAAGACTTTGGATATTTTCGCTCTATCTTCTATCTGAATTACATATAATACAAACAGTACATTCAGAGCAAGTCATCTGACGTGTAATTGTGGTGGGTTGCAAGCTGGAACTTTTACTGTACTATAAAAAAAAAGTGATTAAGAGGTGAATTGATATCAGGTAACAAATGGCAACGCTACCCGGCCCATAGGCATATGGCCCACACATGGCCTGCACATGTCGGCATCATGACAATATTATTGTGACCCCCTAAAATATTTGCCTGGCAGTATTAGTGTCCCTGAATTGATGGGCTCCTCTGATATGTTTCTCCAATATGTTTCCTTAGGCAGCCCTGGCTGTGTGTATATAGTTCTCAATGGATATTTTTGCCCAGCCTAAGAGCTGCAACATTCTGGTGTCTCCATATATAGCACATAAAATCAGAGTAATTAAATGAACTGAAGCAAACTACATCAGTTTGTAAACTATTATCTCATGAGTGAGATAATGAAAAAGGTGCCAAGAGCAACCAAAATAGGTAGACAATTTTTTATACAAAATAAACTGTAGAAATACATTGCAAAATATAGAGTTGTAATTTGTAATCATGTTGATCAGCAAGTGGGAAATAAAATAATTTTCCTATTTTATCTTGTAGCAAATATTATTCAAGATTTATTGTGTCCCTAGATAGGTCACCTGTTAAATCTAATAAGCTGTTAAGTAATTTATTAATCATTTTTATGAAAATTATGATAATTATTTTAGAGAGTAAACTTAATGTTTGTAGAAACTTTGGAATCAAAAAAAGGACATTATGCATTGTTCTATACCTATGAAAGTTATTCACAAGATGTCGGTTATGAGATTTTGGCAGTATTTTATTTTCAGGCACTGTTGAATGTAATAGTAAGTGTATGATCTGTCTGTGTCACTGTCTCTCTCTCATACACACACACACTCCGCACTCATTCATACACAATATACACTTTTGTCCTAGGAAATTTTCACATACAAATTATAACACAGCATATACCATTACAATACATAAAACAGAAGGTGATTTTAACCTGTGGTTTTTACCTGTTACAACAATAACCAAATGCAATAAAAAAAATATATCTATATATCTATATCTATCTATCTATCTATCTATCTATCTATCTATATATATATACCTAACTAACTAAGCACCTTAAAAAACATGCTCATCTACCCAGGAAAAAAAAACACATCAGGGAAGGGGAAAAGGGAGAGCTCCCATCCCCAAGCGCATCCAACGTGGGTAAACAACCCCCTCCAAGACATGGATCTACACCAAAGCCTTCCTGGGAGGATCAAAAAAGGAAGAAAATCCCCCCATGCACCCGAAGACGAGCAGCTAGTCCTAGTTGCACCCGAACTTAGTTGCATCTCCAAACAAACACTTATATATGTCTATCAAACTACTTATCAACTCTAACATACTTCCTGTATGCTGCAGATTTCCACCGCCCCAGAGTTGTAATTGCATCTGGCGACCTACCCTCCAGGGCAGCGAAAGTGGCCGCTCCAATGAGGAAAGAGTGAGT
>WWET01002074.1:235751-252313 GCA_011038615.1 Limnodynastes dumerilii
ATAGCAGTTTTAAAACATCTCTACATAATATATGGTTAAAAGTAGGCATAAATTCAAAGAACGATTCTAGTTAGTTGCAATTCCTATTTTTTCTTATACCGAATACTAATATAATTTTGAAGAGAAGATTTCATAGCTTTGTATAAAGATTACATGTAATGGTCGTGATGATGTGCTTTGTTACATAGTGCAATAGTGAACCTACAAAGAAGCTAAGTGTTTTGTGTTGAAATGCTGACAGCTATGTATAGTATGTGTAATGTTTCGTTCTGTATAGCACTACTTGAGACATATAACTTTAGGGAAACATCAACAGTTCCCGACAGGTTATCAGATGGACTTCAAAGTCATATTACAAATATGAAAAACATCAATATGTGTCCACATGACATTGGATGTCATTTATAAAGCACAAACTATCAAACTGACAGTACCAAATCTGCTCTGCACACTAGATTTTTTTAGAAAGTATACAGGCTTGACACAGCTAAATAGATATGTTTAACAAGAGAGCATCCATCCCAAAAGGAAAAAAATAAATATTAAAAAAGGGTCCGAACAAAAGTGGAAAAGTGGGAGATAGTTGTGGATATACCACGTGAGGCTAGGGTCCGCACTGCGGTAGGAAGACACAACCACAGGCAAGGTGTTGGTGTGCACCTCTTGTTTTGTTTTGGTCTTTTCTTTTGTTGTTGCTGTTATAAATCTTTGAAGCAGTGCAGTAACACATTTTCACTGCTTTAAGATCTGTAGACATTGCCTGGCCCACCAGTGCTGCTAATCACATTTTGCAGCTGAAGACCAGGCCCATATGACGTCAGCTGCCTGGAGCCACTGTACAGTAAGCAACACAGAAAAGAAGAGATAAGAAAGAATTAAAGATGATAAGTTAAAATAGGAGGATAATATACGGGAAGATAGGCAAAGAAAGTAACGTTAGAGAGATTTAATATGGGGCATTTTTAAAAAGTAATGGGTCTGTGTGCAGGTTTGATACTTGCCACCCAACCCTACCCTGCCCTGGAGAAATCTGGCACCTTGTCCCTGACAACTCCACCCATGGCACAATTGCAATACACAAATGCAGAAGATTTTTTTTTAAATATTATATTGCAGCAGTTACAGGAAATGTTACAAGAAATATGAAATGGAGTATAGTTTTAATACATTTCTAAAAAGTGGAAATATTTGAAGTGGTTCATTTAAAATTATACTCAATTTGACCAAAAAGGAAATTTATTCTAAATACAGGTAAAAAAAAATAAAAACTTTATCAAATATATAGACTATAGAAAGCTAAAAATAAATATATTTATGTACAAATAAGGGCATAAATGTGTGAAATAATTTAAGATACACAATAAATCTAATTCATACAAATAAGCGGTTAACCAGATTAAATCAAACTTAATCTAAAATGGGCACAGCAGCAAACACATGGGTAGATAAGACCACAGATCTTTCATTTCCTTATTAAAAGTCAGACCTCAGATATCTTGTCTGTGCTGTCCTGTATCTCTTGAAGATATACTGTATTGTGATTGGTGGATGATTCTAGTCATCCACGTAACAGCTTGATGGGACTGCTTAACAATCTGACTGGAGAATGGCTAGAGGAGCAGTTTCCAGCATGCTGCAAACTGCTTGATTGGCAGCTGGAAGGCAGGGAGAGAATTCTCACCAGCTTTTCTACCATCAGGACTGTCATCATCACCGCCCAGGCAATAGTCCTGGCTGTCCTACCCTGATGGCAGCCCTCTCTGCCGTGTATAGCCTGCAGTCATAGCAACTGGGGAGAATTCAGAGTCCGGTCAAGCAGTTTGTTTATTTGTCTGGGGTCTGTGTGCGCTACACACCATGCACCCATTATAGAAAGGAACCATATATAGAGCCCTGTTACAGGAAATTCATTTAAAACACTTTCAAGGAGTAATTAAAGAGATGTTTCAATGGGTACAATAATGGGATATTGTTGCATTCAATAAGCTTATCTGTCTGATGGTCGGGAGATTGACAACAATAGATCTCAGGATGCTGGATCCTTAGTGAGGCTTGATAGAAGAATTTTCAGTTTACTGGGATGCCTGCTACACAGTTCAGGACTCGAGAACACATATAGGACACTTCCATACTCGTGATGGGTTAATGCGACTCGATGGGTGAATGGGTGAGCATTTAAGTTTAGCTTTAGTTTTACTGTTTGGGTAGGGTACTGCAAAGAAGGGACATTTAGGGTAAGGTTGCAGAGAATGGACAATTAGGGTAAGGCTGTAGAGAAGGGATGGTTAGAGTAAATCTGCAAAGAAGGAACCGTTAGGGTAAGGCTACAGAGAAGGAAATGTTAGGGTAAGGCTTCAGAGAAGAAACCATTAGGGTAAAGTTGCAGAGAATGGACAATTAGGGTAAGGCTGCAGAGAAGGGACAGTTAGGGTAAGGCTGCAGAGAAGGGAATGTTAGAGTAAGGCTGCAGAGAAGAAACCATTAGGGTAAAGTTGCAGAAAATGGACAATTAGGGTAAGGCTGCAGAGAATGGACAATTAGGGTAAGGCTGCAGAGAAGGAACCGTCAGGGTAAAGTTGCAGAGAAGGGAACGTTAGGATAAGGCTGCAGTGAGGGGGTGGTTAGGTTTAAGGTTAGTGGTTTTTGTCCCACATTTTACATGTGATAATACTCTTGACCTTAGTGTTGTCAGGGTAACAGCCCTGTCAAGACCATTTTTAGCAATTTTCATCACAGTATGAATGTCGCAAAAAAGCCTATAGATCCCATATACCATACCCATATTAATACTTTCAAACTTGGTGTTGTCAGGATAAGACCCCTGTTGAGATATATTTTTTAGACATTCAGACACTGTAAACCTAATGTTGTCCAGTGCATGACTCTAGGTTCCGTATACAACACGTCTTTATGCTCCATAATAAAGCTCTTTATTTTTAAATAATTATAATTTGTTTATAATTTCCAAAATTATGCTCAAATTCTTCTTCTTAAAATGCCTTTATATCCCACAATCATAGGGCTCTTATAATAAAGAGTCCTTGTGGGGGTCTAGTAGGACCCTCAAATGATTATATAGAAATATCTTGCTTTAAACATATATATTATACTGCTTATAATGCTTGTGCAATAGTTCTGCAGAGAATTGATTCTTACATATTTTGTAAGAGGATTGATGCCTTGAGAAAGCTCGCTTTCTGAGCGAAACGCGCGTTGGCGTTGTACACGAGGGGATCCTCTAGCTAGTGTGCATCTTCTATATTTTGCTGCTCTTAGCGCTATAAATTATTTTTTAATTACTATCTGTTCCTCTGCTCTGGCTTCTCTGACATGAACAAGAAACCAGACACCCAGGAATGTCTTATCTGACAACTCCGGCCTTGCTGCAAGGATGTTAAAATCTGAGAATTAGCGAAGAACATATCAACATGGCATAAACCATAGTGTGATAAGGAGAAGGAGATGTTCTGACCTTAAATTTTAAGACAAAAGAAGACCTCAAGAAATATCCTGATCTGCAAAGTTTTTTCAGTTTAATTAGTATATTTGGGTATAAATATGAGTAGCCGTTTCAATAAAATTGGGTACAGTTTGGACACCAGACTCTGTGTGGTCTACAATCTCTGCACCCCGATCGATCGATCATATACTTGGGTAAGATTGGCTTATGTAATTGCAGGTTGATTTAGTCTCCAGCCCACAAGCTGACAGACAGACTACTCCGACATTTCTTGGTGCCGAAACCCGGGATCTCTATATCAGATGATAGAAATCGCTCCACTTCAATATGGGAACTACTGACTGCAGAAATCTGTACGGTGAGTAAATTTATGTTTATGTGATTTTCACCATTATTTACTCCGCACTCAGTACTTGTTTCTTATGAAACTATTGTCTGATAACACGAGGTCCCTAGAACCCAATTGATAAGTCAATAAGGTCATCAGTTTTAGTAATGTTTCATTTGTATAATCATTGGGGACTGATGTTTTCTGTGATTTTATTTTTGTCAGTAATTTTGTTCAGTCTAATAACTTGTTGTTTAAGTAAGAAAAAAAATGGAATTGACAATTGCTGTGATCCAGGAAGTGATTTAATTGCAGTGACAAATAATATATTGCCTGAGTCAGGTGGAACTTGTGTTTAAACTGTTAGGGGAAAAAAAATACAGTGGTATTTAAAGTTTGTTGTATGAAGATCTGGATATGTCCTGGTAAATTCACTACTGTTTGAATGTTTTATGTCATAAGAGTGAAATAAGTTTGATTGTATAGGAGTCCTTCTTGAGATGTATAAAGGAAAATAAGACCTTATAAGGTTTACAATCAAAGACTAATACTTCCCGCATGCAACTGAGGCTTAACTTCGTGGGAACTGCGTCCCTGGGTTGTTGACCAAAAAGGTCTCCTAGCTCTCATTAAGGACTGAATGAAGTAACGGATACCATAACACATGGTAAAAGTGTGAATAAGCCGCTCATTGAATGATATAGAGAAAATTGTATGTCAGTCTTGTATCAGTTTATGTCTGTATGTCTGTTGGTGAGGTTGGAATGTTACCGGTGATGGTATAATGGCTGAACAGGAACAAAGGTCAGGAATTTATACAAACAGTTTTGGTTATAATTGGTGCAAAGGTGTTATATTTTGGCATTTTGACGGATACCAAGGTCATAATTTATGTTTAATAAGTAGTGTTTATCTGTGATACCAGGTATATTTTTGGGATCAGCTCATGATTGTACTGATACTGACAGGTGGAATGGTGTTGTGATAACAGGGCATCATACTGAAGAATCTATTGTTAAGCAATATCATGGTAAAGCATTTCCAGAGGTATATAGCAGTATAATTGGTAAAAATCTGCATTTGAATTTGTTTTGAATCTAATTTACTCAAAGTTGGACAATAAAAGTTAAAGTCTATCAGCATAAGGAGTTAACCTATTATACATAAGGTAGAATATTTGTATTCAGTATAATGGGGGCTGGTGGAAGTAAAAGTGAGTCGCTCTCACCTAAGGATTTTGGGGCTGATTCAGAGATGCGATTGCGAAAAGATCGCAAATATACGCACCTTAGTTAAGATCTTACCAGGTTCCAACCCACTGCATAAACAGTCACTCCCCTTGCAAACAGCGGTGGATCTTAAAGTTAGACCACCATTGACTAGCCCTAACTCTGCGCTGTCATTTGTGATCTTAAGTGACGTAGTAGCGTTTATTTAAGATCCTAAGTGTCATCCCGCGCCCACTTTCCCTCATTTCCCTGCCTCCCCCCGCCCATTTCCATGCAAATCCTTAAGATCTTACACTTTCGCAGCACTTAAGATCTTAAGTGCTTGCGATCGATTCAAACTTACGCTCTTAGCGAATTTACGCTCCTAACCGCTACGTAGACGGCGTTGCACTATTACTACGCATGCGCAGTAACGCAAATGTTCTAAGATCCTAAATATACGCTCCTAAGTGCCGTGAAAATCGCATCTCTGAATCAGCCCCTCTGTCCAGTCTAAGGAGGGTAAAGAAGCAATAAAGGGAATACAGAAGGTATTCAAAAGGGCAAGTTTCCCTCCTGAAGGGGTGTTAGATTCATGCAAATGGAAACATTTAAGGACAAAACATACAAGGTGGATTGCTAAAAATGGGCTTGAGGATAAAGTGTATATCTGGTTAAGTGTGAGTGAAACTCTGGAGGAAGAGGAAGGCGCAGCATTGATTACACCTTCCCTCACACATAGTGATCAGATTTCAGGAAAGTCCTTAGACACACCACAGATGCAAGACACTAGCCCAATAAAGACAGACACACCAGAATGAATCACTACACATTTTAAGGTAGAAGAATTTGATTACAAAGGGGAACTCCCAACCAAACACATGAGACTAGAAGACTGGATAGAACCAAATGGTAACTATCCCCCAGAAAGGAAATGTCATTCATGCAGATGTTGTGAGGATGAAGGATGGTTTTATTGTTATTCATGTCATCAATTTGTGGACCCAGAACAACACTCATGTTTAGGGGAAGTGGACTTGAGTAAATGTAATCCCATGGGTAAAAAGTACAAGAAACTTAATCAAATAATGGGAGATGTAAATGTGTCTGGTAAAAAGGATACTGCACCCAGTACTATATACCAGGAATTGGGAACCTATCTTGATAATTTTACTAGTTCTTTTACAGATGAAGATATTGATTTGAAAAGCAGTATGGGCAAAAGACTGTTAAAGACAAAACTCCTGGATGGATTAAGGAAAGAAATGCGTGAACATCTCCTTCTCCTGAACAGTTACTCATCTCACGACCAGAGTGCATAACATTGTCTGTGGAGGCAATTATGAAAGTACTCGAAGGAATTGAAGACAGAGAACGTGAAAAGTCGGAGAAAAGCAAGCAACGGCCTATACAGATACACGTGGTTCAGCAACCCAATGGAAATTGGACGCACAAGGAGGGAAAGGCCAATCAAGGAGCTCGACCAAAGATGTAAAATCCAAGGTCAGGTAAATCCTTTTTCTGTAACCAGGAAGGACACATGAAACGTGATTGCAAGAATTACAAGGACTGGTTTAAGAGGAAGGACAACAGAAGTGGATCCCAGGCATGAAAGAAGGCCACCCCCGTATGGTCCCAGAACACGACTGGTAAGAAACCTGACAATATGATAGCTATTACCTTACCTACAGGAAAAGTTATACAGTGTCTCATTGATACGGGGGCAAGCCAAACCGTCCTAAGGGAGGAAGACGTTCCACCAATCCTCACTCGGCAACAAACGGACAGCCCATCAACCTTAAAAGAAGTAAAAATGGGGACTTCCGGTGGGCGGCACACCAAGGTGGCCGCATTTTAGGTTAGCTCCCGGTGGCTCTATGTAATTAGCCCACAAACACAACCTGGACTTACCCGGTTTTTATTCTGGCAAGTGGGGTTCAACGGAGGGTACCTGCTGCCCGGATCTGAGCTGCATCGGCCATCGGGAGCCAGAGTATTCCACCGGAGTCCGCCTCTGTGTGAGAGGCCTGTATGCACCGGCGGCCATTTCCCCAGCCTGGAGGTGGTGACGGTGCCACGGGAGCTGCATCGGCTGGACAGCGCAGGACCCTGGCTTTCGGATCATCCGCATGAGGGAAAAAGGAGGCAGCGGGTGACCAGTGGATCGGGCTGATGAGGTGACCGGAGTTTGGCGGGAAACGGAATCTTGTGACAGTGATTGCAGCTGGTCGACATTGAAGATCCCTAAAGACCTGCAGACCTGCAAACGCTCCCGCTGCGTGGAACTCTGCATTGGGTGAGGCGATCTGGGAGACAACTCTGCGGGGGTGGGAGGAGGCCCAGTGGACCCTACAGACAGCCTTCCATTAACGGCCGGTAGTGTCACCTGCATCCCGCGGGAGAGGGAATCCTGTAGCAGGCGCAGGAGTGGAGGACAAGCATTTTTCAGGGGGGCCCAGTGAGGAACGCAGCACCATCCTTGTGGCCAAGTAGCAACCTAGAAAGGTGACGGAGTACCAACCCCATACTCATCTACTGTCTATACCAGCAAGGCCCTGGGACTGATACAGCTGGTCTACTGCTATTTCTGTGGGGCTAACATTAAGTACTCAATCTCACAGCAGTGAGGTCCCCCCCCCCCTAAATAGTGGTGTGTGTCATCTGAGGAGGTGGTGAGAAGTACTGTTTTGCCCGGACTTTGATTCCACAGCCCCTTCCTGAGCTTTTTGGCTCATTTGCTTAGGGGGAGATTGCTGATTCACTGACTTTCTGACTCTCTTTATTGTCATCTAATTTCCTACGGGGCAGCATACTACATTGATTATACTGCAAGCGGCAGGTCATTGCTAACCAGTGGTTATCTGCCATAAGCCCTTTCGAGGACTATACATTGCTACAGGTTTTGGATCTTACTGAAGCAGTTGGGAATTCGAATCATTGTTCCCAGTGGGGTTGAAACCGGTTTGGACAGCAATAGTGCCAGTGGGGGGGAGCAGAGTTTGGGTGGGGGATCTGCACTGGACATATTGGGGTGAAATCTAGGAGCACTCTGTATTGGATATTATGTTATTATCTGCTCTTGTTCCTATTAGAGTGATTGATGTAAGAGCTACTGTAATTTGAGGTGTCTCTTTGGGTATAGTTGATTACTCTTACAGTCATATGTTGCTATTGAAGACATGACCTAGTCCAAGTTGGTACTTGTGGATACACTTATATCAACATAAACATCGAATAATTAAAAACACACACACAAAAAAAAAAGGTTAGGTGCAGCCCACTTAATATATTTTTCAATAACGAAATAAATAGTGAGACTTCTCCTTTCCCCTAGATTGGTTAACTTTTTTGGTCCCCCTACCCCCATAGGGATTAACTGATGTAACGCACTGTCATAGGAGGGAGTGACGTAGAACCGCTCACTGGTGTGCTTGATTTCATTCGGCGAGTGCTAATTGGGCCATTTCTTTCTCGCCTAACACCCAAGCCCACGGGGCATGAACAAATTCCTTGACCATCCAATGGCATCTAGACACTCAGTCCTCTAGGGCTGGGAAAACCAATAAGTCCAACACTAAGCATGTACAGCCTTCTTCTCCTGGGTCTTCCTCTAAGGAAACTGTAAAAGAGCTATATAATTTTATAATGCCCCATATTGATAAAAAATTCGAAGACCTCAACGCCCGCTTAGACGCCACTTTGGCAAAAATGTACTCTAATTCAACGCGACTTACCACCCTTGAACAACACCAGAGCGATGTCGAGGATCAGTTACATGTGATTAGTGCCTCCAATGAAGATCACAATGCTTCTATCCAAGCGTTGGTAGAGAAGGTAGACGATCTTGAGAATCGTCATAGGCGCAATAATTTAAGATTTATTGGCATCCCAGAAGACATCAAGGGTCCCCAGCTTTTAGACTATTTGGTAACCACTCTCCCTACTGCCATGGGTATTCTCCAGGATCTGGACGCTGTAAATATTGAGAGGGCACATAGACTGGGTCTAGAAAGAGAGGGATTTAATCGGCCACGTCCGGTTATAGCCAAATTTTTGGACTACAGGGTTAAGGACAGAATACTGACATGCTATAGAAAAATGCCCCAACTCAAAATCGGTGAGGCTCGTATAATGATATTTCAGGATTTTTCCAATCTCGTGTCCAAAAAAAGGTAGGAATTCTCTGAAATCTGTACATTTCTACATAACCAAAACATTTGTTTCTCCTTGTTATACCCAGCAAAACTTAGAGTTACAGATAATGGGAGAACATTATACTTTACATGCCCAAAGGAAGCAAAAGCACACTTCAATGTCCGACCCCCTCCAGAGTGAGGAATTCATGTATACCTAAACATAGGTTCTGACACTCTCTCTATTAGGCCTACCAATAGGCAATTCAACTACTTGCTGTGTTATGTTGTTCTACTCTTTTACTGTAGATAGGCTGTAACTCTAGAATGCTGGAGTCAGTCTATGTTTCAGTTTGGTTGTTAATACAAAAAAATAGAAAATTCAAGCATGCAATTTCTTTTGTTTTCAGAAAGTTTTCTCTAATATTTATGTTCAGTTTGTTACAGATGTTCCATTGCAAATGTCGGGAGTATTGGTGTATAAAAGGCTCTAGGTTTTTTTATCTTAAAAGTTTAAGAAGATGGCTCCAGGTTCCGAGACAGGGGTACTACATCCAGCGATTTGTTCGGCTGGTGGATGCATCTCACTCTCTGCACCAAGGTACACTCTTATTTTGTGGGGAGGGATGGCTGCACCAGTAATGTCACAAGCTAGCTCTCAGGATGTTGTCCTGAAGCGTCTCACGATATTATCTTGGAATGTGGGCGGCTTAAATACTCCCATTAAGCGGAAAAAAGTTGTTTCCCATATCTATAAACACCGCCCAGAATTGACATTTATACAGGAAACCCACTGGAAAAATACGGCTGAATCCATTCTAAAAGCTCCTTGGATAGATAGATGTATTGCGGCACCTTATCGATCCAAAGCAAGGGGAGTGGCAATACTTCTTGGAAAATCCTTAACGTATACACTAGGGGATACCATCGTCGATCCTGAGGCTAGGTACCTGGTGGTAGACATCACTGTAATGGGTTCCCAATACACACTGGTAAACGTTTATGCCCCCAACGAAGCTAGGCAGGATTTTTTTTCCCGTCTGACTCAAATACTGACACAAAGGCAGAATGGCCACTTAATCATAGCTGGGGATTTCAATACAGTAGATGACCCTATTTTGGATAAATCTCCCTCGGCTAGGGAGCCGCATTCCCATATGTGGAAGCAATTCCAATTTTTTTTAAAAAATTTGGGCCTCACGGACATCTGGCGCACCTTACATCAGGGTGAGCATGATTACACCTATTACTCTTCAGTACACCGATCCTTCTCTAGGATCGATTATGTTTTAATCTCTGATGTGTTGGTTACATGTGTCCGGGATGCTCAAATTAAAGAAGTCGTTGTTTCGGACCATGCCCCCACAATGTTATTACTCGATTTCCCACAACCCTTTGAGGTGGATAGGATATGGAGATTCCCAGGACATTTGGCTGATAATCCTGACTTTAAAGCATATCTTAGTAGTTGGTGGTCCAACTATGTAGATGACAATTTGAAACATCTGGATGATACAGCCCTGTTTTGGTCAGCCTCAAAACCAGTGCTTAGGGGACGTATAATGGGATACATGGCTCGACGTAGAAAGGATCAGGAGGCCACTAGATTGGAGTTGTTGCATTCGGTGAGGTCTGCCTTCAGTTGCTATGCAGACACAAACTCTGAGGAGGCTCTGAGGAACTATAAGGAGGCAAAGAAATTACTAGAAGATTTTCTTACTGTACAAGCTAAGCATTCTTTGGATTATACCCGTCATAAATATTACCGATGGGGTAATAAGGCCGGACGTCTCCTGGCCACAATGGCCAAACCTCCTAAAACAAGGACACATATTACCTCTGTTAAGCATCTGGCAACCTCAGCAATTCTTACATTGACCCCCCAAATTTTAGCTCAGTTTAGGGAGTACTTTGAGAGGTTATATAGTGGTAAATCCCCAGATCCCTCCCTTCAGGACTCCATATTTCGGGAGGCTAATCTCCCAAAACTCACAGCTGACCAAAGGGAAACTTTGAATCTTGATATAACGGCGGAAGAATTGGCAGCGGTAATCTCCAGGTTACCATCCCATAAAACTCCGGGACCTGATGGGTTCCCGGCAGAGTACTATAAAATTCTGCAGGAAGACATCTCCCCAATATTATTAGATCTTTTTCAAAAAATTAATAGAGACAGTCTCCCATGCCCAGAATTCACGGATGCCTATACGGTGTTAATTCCAAAGCCTAACAAGGATGCGCAAAATATTGAGTCATACAGGCCCATAACGCTTTTAAATACGGATCTTAAAATCCTCACAAAAATTATGGCCAACCGCCTTCAGCTGATTCTTCCCCAACTAGTTGCACCACATCAACTAGGCTTTGTGAGGGACAGGCATTTGGTAAAAGGTGTTAGGACTGCAATAGCAGCTGTTATAGCTTCTGAACAACAACCGAACACACAGCAGATGTTGCTAAGCCTCGACACTCACAAGGCCTTTGACACTATCTTGTGGCAGCATCTCTTCGAGGTTTTAAATACTCAAGCCTTTGGATCCGACTTTGTTGGATTAATCAGGTATCTCTATAGGTCCCCGTCCACTAGACTTATAATCAATGGGAAGCGTAGTGACCCGATAGTAATGCAGCGAGGCACCAGGCAGGGCTGTCCGTTATCTCCATTACTGTTCAATTTAGTTTTGGACCCCCTCCTAAGACTATTACAACGGTGGCCGGAGTTCCAGGGCATATCGGTTGGGAACAGAGAAATAAAAATGTCCGCTTTTGCGGATGATCTCCTTCTCTATATTAAAAAGCCTCAAAATACGTTGTTAAATATTCTGGGTAAAATCCAACAATTTGGTGAAATCTCTGGCCTTCGTATAAACACCTCCAAATCTATAGCATTGTATCTTAAACAGGGAGTGCGGGGTCCACGCTGGGGCGGAACGATACCACTTATCTGAGAGAAGGAATCCTTTACTTATCTAGGTGTTTTGATACCCAAAAACCCATCACTCCTTTATAGAATTAATATTGATAGAACTGTGAGGGATATAATGAACAAAATTAAAACATGGGAGCACCTCACCTTATCGTATCTAGGGAGAGCAAATTTACTTAAAATGATGTCATTTCCAAAGCTACTTTACATATTACAAGCCCTCCCTGTGATCCTTACGCAGAGTGATATCCAAAAACTGACAGCACTATTTAGAAAATTCATTTGGAAGGGGGGAAGGGCGAGAATCAGTATGCAAAAACTTACCCAACCCAAATCTAACGGGGGTATTAACTTCCCGAATATATTGGATTATAATTTAGCGGTGGGATTGAGACATGTCAGAGATTGGTTACACAATACCGAAATTTATACAAATACCCCTATAGAAACCGAGTTCTTGGGGACAGTAAATGCGGTTTATTTTCTTCACCAACATGATAGTGAAGTTGATTAAACACTCAGAGAAAATCCCCTATTAGGTAGTATATGGAAATCTTGGCATATGCTCAGACATAGGTTTACGTTAAATGGCCACAAGTCCATCTTTTTGCCATTTTTAGGCAACCAAGAATTTCATGATGGTGCAGCCTCCTATCCCTTTACAAAATGTTGCAGAGAGGGAGTATCTAAATTACTTCATATTGTTCATAATGTAGAGAAACGCCCACTTACCTTTGCAGAAGCTACTGAAAAGTTTCCTGTTTTACAACCTTGTCCCCTAGCATATTTTCAGGCAAAACACTATGCAAGTCAGGTTTTAAAGGTATTATCGGATATGGACTTGAGTAACCCATTGGATGCTCTACTGAAGAAACCCCCTCCCTTATCTAAAGCTATCAGAACTCATTACAATCTAATACGAGAGGAGGTGGATCATTCTACCATACGTACTGGTTTAGCACAATGGCTGATACAATTCCCTCATTTAACTATGGATAAACTATTAAAGACCCTTGCAAATTCCCGCAAGACAATCAATGCTAGTATGTACGTGGAATTGTATTTGAATCTTTTCCACAGAACATACTTGTCCCCTAGTAGGAGATTTCAAATGGGTGTAGTTGCTTCTCCGCCATGTCAACGGTGTGGTGCATCAAATGCAGATTTATTTCACAATCTCTGGGATTGCCCTTTAATTAGACACTTTTGGTTGAAAGTGAAGAGATACACTGAAGAACATTTAATCTCCTATGTACCTTTTACCCCTGAATGGGCAATTCTGGGAATTCTCCCTGCAGCACAGAGGGTAGAGAGCAGATGTAAAACATTGGGCTGGATCCAGACCTTGTTAAGTGCATTAACTTAGTTACACCTGGGCTAAACCATGTTGAATTCAGGGGGAGTCAAGTTAATTGTATACTTTGCATGCAGGGATATATCTTTAAATTGCTTACTGCACACAGATACTGACCAGCTTTACTATCACACTGTTATTTAGACTTGGGATAGGAAATGTTAGAAAAAGAAATCAGGGCAAACAAATTTATGTCTATTTGGGAAACATATATATCTTTATTATCTCCTCATGGAAAGGCTAATCTGTCTGAACAGCCAATATATATCCCAAAATTTTATTTTTTCACCGATGGTTCTTGTTACTATACCGATGAAACGCGTCATGCCGGCTATGCGGTGTTCACTCCTTACGAGGTCATGGAAGCTGAACCCTTGTCTCCAGGTACGGCAGCCCAAGCAGCGGAACTCATGGCTCTGATCAGAGCATTGGAGATGGCAGAAGGAGGAACAGCAAACATCTACACGGACTCAAGGTATGCTTGGGGAGTGGCACATGTATATGCCAGTATCTTTAAAAGTAGGGACTTTAAAACCTCAACAGGCAAGCCCATACAACATGCAGCACTCATCAAAAGACTAACCAGAGCCCTAGAACTTCCACTACAAGTAGGAGTTATCAAGACTCAAGCTCACACTAAAGCAAAGACAGAAGAAGCAAAAGGAAACGCCTTTGCAGACGTCACTGCCAAGACAGCAGCATTGAAACCAATCAAGAACACCATGTATACTGTGGATACAGTACAAAAAGAGGAAGCATGGAACTAAAAGGATCTAGTGAAACTACAACAACAAGCAGGTCAAGCAGAATTTGAAGCCTGGAAACGCATAGGAGTTGAATAATCATTCACAGGACTGTGGAAGAAGGGTAAGAAGCTATGTCTACCAAGAGTTTTGTACCCACCTATGTTACAGGTGGCTCACGGACCGGATAATAAAGGAAAGGAGCAACTGACAGCACTAGTGCACCAGCACTGGATAGCTCCAGGATTCAATGCAGCAGCAGCAAACTTTGTGAGTCAATGTTGGATTTGTGCAGAACACAACACAGGACAAAGAACAAAGACTCCACGAGGAATTACCCCAAAGGTATTCTAACCATTTCAGAAACTGCAAATAGACTACATACAACTACCAAAGAGTGGAACCTATGAATACGTACTGGTATATACAGATTTTTTCAGCAGGTGGCCTGAAGTATGGCCAGTGGTCAAAGCCACAACAAAGAATACAGCAAAGAAACTCATGGCTGAAGTTGTTTGCAGGTATGGAGTTCCTAAAGTAATTTAATCAGACAGAGGTACACATTTCACAGGTGAGGTTATGCAACACATCATGTCAGATTTAGGCATCACACAGGCATTTCACACACCGTACAGACCACAAGCAAGTGGCAAAGTGGAAAGGTTAAAGGAAAGGTTAAATGGTACTTTAAAGCTTAAAGAAACCATGGCCACTTTGGCTTACCCATAGCATTGTTTGCAGTACGCACTACTCTTCTTGAACATTTTAAATTATCTCCTTATGAGATATTGTTTGGTTCAGTACCCAAAAAAACAGGTTGTTATTTTGCACAGGAATTGCAGCATGCTCATGGTGATCTTACAGGTTATATGCAAGCATTAACAAGCCAATTGACTAACCTGCATGTACAAGTTTTCATCCAGACTCTGATAATTCACACGCATTCTCTGCAGGTTGGAGATTTGGTCTAACTTAAAAGATATGTGAGGAAAAGATTGGATCCCAGATGTAAAGGACCATATCAAATGTTACTGCTGTAACAGTCCAAGGGAAAAAAACCTGGATCCACGCCTCACATTGCAAGATCTCCATTCCAAGGGAAAAAGGGGAGTTACTTTCAAAATGATATGGTATATGGTATTGGGGACTGGGCCTGATACAGACTTATGGGGTTTAGTCTTTATACTAGGAGGACTTACTGCTTTTGGCAGAGGCGTAACTAGCGTGGGTTTTGCAGGGCTCGTGCCCCAGGTTTCGATGGCGCCCAGCTGATGTGGCATTAGTCCTACAAAACTCCACTGCTTTTTTTCGGCCCCGTTGGACACCTTTTCCAGGAGTCACAGCGGGTAGCAAGCATCACAGCGGGGGGTGCATGCACCTTGAGAAAGCCGACAGAACGGTGAAACGCGCGTTGGTCTCCTCCATGTGCACCGGGGATTGAGGGACTGGTTTGTTTTTAACCTACGGCAGCAGTGAGAGAAATTGGCAGCAGCATCTTAGAATCAGGTAAGGGAGGGAGAGATACGGGCCCGGAAGGGTGAAGCGCGCCCGTGAGGACGCTAGGCACTATTAGGGTAAGCCTTCGGACACTCTAGTTAGTTTAGTTCAGTGGCTGCCTTCTCCCCGCTGTACATTGAAATTTTTTCTTGTTTATAATTGTACTTACTACATGTCTGTATGCGCTTTTCTGTAATGATAGCCCCTTTTTTGTACATGTTTGTATGCGCTAATTCGTAATGATAGCTCTCTATATACTGCTTGCTTAAAATATGAACTTGATTCATTGTAGGTCTTTTTTGTATAATATGTGTCTATAGACATTTGTGAATAAATATATGTCTACTTTATATTTCACCTAGCTTTTAATATAGAAATAAATATGTGATATTTTAAAACTTGCAACTGGCTCTGAGAAATTTTTAGGTGTGCGCTTCTAAAACCTTCACAACCATTGCATATAAACTTGGATTTGATGTAATTGGTGGTGTATTACATGTGTGTCCTTCTCCTTTGTTCTAATTATAATAGAGGTTGATATGCTGCACCCTGTAAGCTGACACTTTACAAGTATTTATAATATACAAGTTAATTTCTGTGCGATATTTTTCCTTTGTCCTCAACTTTCTATTGGGGGCTGCACTAAGGACTCAACTATATTAAGGGAGCGCACTAAGGACTGAAACTATGATGGGGCTGCACTAAGGACTAAAACTATAATAAGGGGGTGCACTAAGGACTGAAACTATGAGGGGGCTGCACTAAGGACTGAAATGATATTATGGGGGTGCAGTAAGGATTGCAACTATATGAGGGGCTGCACTAAGGTCTAAAACTATATAATGGGGGTGCACTAAGGACTGAAAATATATTATGGGGGTGCACTAAAGACTAAAACTATATTATGGGCGTG